>VJMH01000302.1:0-16209 GCA_009835185.1 Aphanomyces stellatus
CGACGTTTCAGTGGCCCAACACTGTGACGCAAATGTACGCCATGGCACTTACATCAATGGAGTGAGACATTTGTGACTAGGTATTTCATAGCCATGTCCAACTTTAGCCTTCCGCCAACGTTTCAATGGCCCCAAAATGCAATGCACATGTATTTTATTGCGCTTGTTTTGGCATCATATACAAATTGTAGCTATTTCATGGATATGGACAACGCTTCAGCCCCGCTCTCTTGGCCGTCAACGATGGAGGAGCTGTAAGAAATAGGACCAAAAATTCCGTCGACTTTAAACTCACGGTACCGCTAGAACTCTCAGGACAATATCAAACATGGCTCTCCTGTCGACGTTTCCCCCCACTCTCACAAAATTGTGCGTATTTTGGGCTCATTTAGATATGATTACCGCGACGTAGGAATCTATACCGTGTTCAGTTGCAACAATGGCCAAATATGTGGCCAGCAACCTTGCGCAGCTTGTATGGTTGCGACACCTTCTACATCAACTTGACTAAACCTTGTAGATCTGTTGAAAACTGCCACTTTATCCCAGCATCGCTGTTGAAAAGCTTCCCTCCAGCACTGAGCAGCTTGTAAGAGAAGGAATGAGCGGTGCAATTCACGTCATCCGTAGAACTATCGGAATGTCAAACGTCACCGAATTGTCCCTTGACGGAGTCACATACCTGTAGGTTTGCTCACAATTCGAAAATGGGTCTTTATTCCCCTGTAGGTCGCTCATGTATAATGCCAATTTGACGCAGCTCTCCATGCGTGAGGCTGACCATACCCAACCCCTCAGAGCAGTGTACGACAAAAAATCGTTGAATATCTTGATGCATGCAAGAGTTAGGTATTTTGAAAACATGACAATCAATTCCTGGAACGTTGATGCCGCAACCTTTACAACATTGCAACGATTTGCATCGCCCAGTTACTTTCCAAACTCAAGTGCCACAATCGACGACGCGTCCGGTTGTATCCGTAACAAGGGCACGATCCGTCAACTATTTGGCAAAGGCACACTTGGAAATCGCATATTTACTGTCTGTTTGATTTCGCGTATGATTTGATCGCCAAATGTGAATCTCACGTGAAATGAAATAGCGGGTCTCTCGGATAGTATTGTGGGCTTGATCGCGGTCGTTGTTGTTGTGACGTGTCTTGCCGGGGGCTTGGTCTACGCGAGCCAAAAATCAAAACCCAAGGCCAGCACGACCCCAATGCTATCACCACAAAAGACCAACGACCGCTATTCGAAGTCAAAAGAGGTACAATTATATATAATCCATGAAATAAGCATGCCTGCAGGGCCAAGAAGACACACAAAAGAAGGTTAGCTTGTGGGCCGACGACTCGTTTCAGTCGGATCAACGCTTGTCACCTTCGGCGCCCCGGCAAAGTCAGAGTTGTTCCAACGTCGCCAATGCATTTGCCCAGCCATCTGCACCGGTTCTGTCAGAACAAGTGGCGATTGAACCATTTGGCTGGACAAAGAAATCTATCGAAGATTACGATGTGTCTTTAGTGACTGGCGCTGCGTCCAAGCGAAAACTCTCGATTGCTTCGACAACTCAAGCATCGGAGCCAGACATCAAGACGCCGTTGGAGTTTAAGTCGACTATCGAAAGCCACCCAAGCGACTGCATTGTGTGCTTGGAGAGGGCTCAGGATGCTGCGTGTATCCCATGCGGCCACAACGTCCTCTGCATGAGTTGCGCCAAGCACCTCTTGAAACAAATGGAGCCGCTGTGTCCTGTCTGCCGCCAACGGATTCGAGAAGTCATGCGCATTTACCAGGGATAAAATGGCGGCGGATGTAGACCAAGAGTGTCGTCAAAGGTGAAGACCAAGGCTTAGAACGCACCCGAGAGGTTATGTGGATACTCTATCAAGCTACCGCCAACAATAATGGCGTCAGAAGATTTTCAGCTCAAGGTATAACAACAAGTCTATTTGCTCTGTACGGTTCGAGTTTGACTTTGGACTTTCGCCGCCTTCGAATGCACCACTGTGGCGGTATTCGGTTTCTCAACGGTGGCGGCAAGCAACCGCCGAAGCGGAATAAAATTCAAAATATAATCAAAAACAAAATGTTTTGTGCATGTCTGCTCAAACCCTTGACCCAAAATCAAACCCCCATATCCCCTCCAACCCCCCAACCCTCCCTAAACCCTTAACATCTGCCCCGTTGATTCAACAAGGTATCGTGTTTAGCTTTATTCTATTTCCAATACTTTTATATTTCCTAAATTTACATACACTCTTAACACATCGTACACTCTGCATGAATTAGCCAATGAGAATCCACGAGTTGGCCGATTCCCCGACAAGCTGAAAAGCGTTGAATATCATCAATCAAAGTCCATGTGGAAAATTCAGCCCTCTGATTGGTTCAACCAGAACGTAGGGAAAGGTACAACGTCCAGGCCAAATGTGTTACCTGGGGCATTGACCAAGCTGTACGAAGCTGTACCACCATACACAAGATGTGACATCGTAATAGATATATCATGAATTGCTCTGCATTTCCTCCGGGACTCAATTTTGAAACATTTGCCCCGACTCTGAATTTCTTGTGCGACGATGGAATACAAACGCGTGGCATTGACGAGTACAACGTAGGCAACTCGAACACTCAAGTTTGGCCGAATTGACGTTCGACGGGGTCTCCGGCTTGTACTTGAGCCATATACAGTGGCGTGTCCTCATTTCGACGTAGGTTTCTCCGAAATAATGAAAACTTGACGCACCGTACCACGCGTCAAGTTGGACTTGCCCTCAACCGTGTGTACGTATCGACTCATTAAATACTTCCTCACAACGAGGGGTAGGTACATGGAGAACGTTAACATCAAACTCTGGACCATGGATGCCAAAACATATTCAAATTTGGACAAAGCGGGCGAGCACATGTATTTTATTTATAGGCACCAACATCAGCGTGGATGCCTCCGAGTGCATCCGGAAAGCTGGTTCGATCCGTGAGCTGTCCAAGGCTTTGGACATCTCTGGGAGTGTCTTTACAGTGTGTGTACTACCTGGTATGTTGATCTTGATATTTTGACCTCTGATAATAAAAGTAGAGGGCCTTTCGACAGGTGTAATTGGGGTCATTGCCGCCGCCAGCGTTGCAGTCTTGAGTCTTGCCACGTATGTGCTCTACAGAAAATACCGGACAGCCCATTCGACTCGCTCGACGCTCCTAGGGCAAGGTGATTTCAATATCATGCCAAAACCATATGAGGTACAACCAAAGTGCATGCTGATTAATATCGTCTTGTTATAAGGACAAAGAAAACACGCACAAGACTGCCTTGTGGAGCGATGACTCGTTGGAGTTGAGCCAACAACGCCCATCGCCATAAGCCCCCGATCAAAGTTGGAGTCCGTCTGGCGGCGGACAAGCGAGTTTTCGTCCATCCGCCCCTACGTCGTCCTTGTAATTTGCACCAGCCTTGACCAACAACTCCTTGGGAAGTGTCAAGGAGAGCGACGTGGGGGTTAAAGCTGCCCCAAATAGCGACGTCACAGACAACTGTAGCGTCAGCCTTGAAGACACCTTTGGAGGCAGAGATTGTTCAGCCCACCCCAAGCGACTGCTTCGTGTGTTTCGATGAGCCTCAAAATGCTGCATGTATCCTGTGTGGTCACAACGCCCTCTGCATGCCCTGCGCCCAGCACCTCCTCAAGCAGACAGAGATGTCGTGTCCTGTGTGCCCCCAACACGTTCGAGAAATCAGGCGCATCTACCACGGATAATACAATGTGGTGGGAATAATATATCAAGGGTTTGCGTTAAATACACTTAAGCACCTCGAGTCGTTCAATTGGCTGTTTGGCATTTTCGTTCGCGTTCGCATCATGGTGCCATTTGGACCTCATAAATCGAAATTCGTTTAAACGTGTTGTTGACAAGTGCTTGGCGAAGACTCGGCGAAGACTCGGCGATCGCAACATCCCTGCGTTTATTTGATGACGAGTCCCTTGTCACGAGGTACACTACTGTATCGTCGCAAAGCTCGCTGGTATTCAAAGTGGTGCAATACATTCTGCATTTCAGTTGAAGTGCCAGGTATATGTTAATTTGTCAATGCCCTATGGACCAATGAATCATGCAAAAGACCGCCGTGGTGCTACGATTCGTGAGTGTGACTTCACGGACCAGAGTAGTACTAGTAGTATCTTGATTTTGTAAGTGTCTTGAATGATAATGATGAAATTTATTTGGACTGGCGCTCAAAATATATTCTAAGATATTCTGACCAAATTCGCCAGACACCTGTTTTGCTGCATTCAGACACGCAATCGCTGGATGCAAGTATGCTCGGTTGTGCATGCTTCTTCGCCGTCGTCTTGGTGCGCCTGGCGACAGCTGCGACCACATGCCCATACGCTAACCTCCCCCGTGCAGTCACCAGTGTTCGCGTGTGGGACGAAGCGCTCTGCAGCCCCAAGTCGTTGGTCTGGTTTCAAATCTGCGTCGTGGATAAGACCACGTGCATGCAGTTGGTCGACACTGAAGCCTATCAAGCGGTGGGCGACCTGTCCAAATCAAATCATTCGTACATGATACCCTTGTTTCTTCAATGACGTCATTGTCCTAGATATGTGCAGATTGAAAGCAAGGGGTCTCAGCCAATGGATTTCTCCATGGCTGTCTGGTCAAACTCCACCACGACACTGTACGAAAAAGAAAAGTCGATGGGTCTTCCAAGCATCACTAGATCGTTTCAAGGCTTTCCGCTCAACGCGAGCATTCCGTCGACATTTCAGTGGCCCAAGAAGTTGACGCAACTGTGCGTTCATGGCTTCGACTTGAGTTGACTCACAAGGTTTGCAGCTGGTTCACATTCATGACGTATTCCGAGATCGCATGGCCGTCGACACTGCGAACGCTGTATGCAAGGAGTTCAAATCATGTATTCACAAACAACATTCCCGTAGAAATGTACAGGATGTTGCGGATTTCACGTTCCCGTCAACCTTTCCTGTCCAGCTCGAAGAAATGTAAGTTTATTTTGCATGTCATTTTTGACATCGCATCATGTGTTGGTCACGTGTAGCGTACTGAAATACATGACGAATTTCAAGTTCCCCTCAAACTTTCCTCCGGCGCTCACACGCTTGTAGGCGTCAATTCTTCATTTTGTATGACAACTATCGTAGAATCGTTTCTGATGTCGAATTGCAAGCGCAGCCTCTGATTCAGTTTCCATCGACAATACAACTATTGTAGAGTTATTGTGGTGGTAGTTTGGTATGACGTTGATGTAGATCTGTTACAAAGTGCTCGTGGTTCAAAACGACCCACTTTTCCGCACCGCTAAGTCGCTTGTACGGGAATAAATTGGATTGCTGCATCTAATTCTTCGTAGGGCACTTGACACGACGGATATCACCGAGTTGACACTAAGTGGGGTCTCAAACCTGTATGCAAGCCAACACATACTACTAGTATGTTTTCTCACATGGTTGCAGATGGCTTAGCAGCAATGGCAACTTGACTCGACTCAAGACTCTGCAGGAGGGCCGGCCTCTGCAACAAGTGTACAAAACACTACTTTGGCACTTGCTCACGCAAGGGTTAGGGCCATAGAGAATATGAACATCAAATCCTGGACCATGGACACCGACACGTTTACAATGTTGCAAAACACGGCCTCACCAAGACAAAACTTTTCAAAAACCAACATCACCATCGACGATGCGTCCGAGTGCATCCGCAACAAAGGCACGGTCCGCCAGCTATTTGACAAGGATACCTCTGGTGGAGATTACGTCTTTACCGTGTGTGTCACAACGCGTATGTTCTTAAATTTGAATGCCATTCTCAGGTGAAACATAGAGAGGCTCTCGGCGAAGACACTCGGCGGCATTGTTGCAGTCGTAGTTGTTTCCAGTGCACTGGCTACATTTTTATTCTACGCCCGCCGACAGAGTCAAACAAAACAATCAGGAATGCCAAGATTGCAACCATTGAAGTCGACACACAGTAGTGGTGCGTCATCCCAGGTAATATTGCACACAAATTCTGGCTGTGTGATCCAGCCGTGACGGTAACATTAGCCTGTAGAACGTAGAATACACGCACAAAACCGACTTGTGGAGCGACAACTCGTTCGAGTCTGGCCAACACCTGTCGCCATCGGCCCCCCAGCAAAATTGGACTTTTTTTGCCCTTGAGTATTCAAATGAAGAGCCGTCTGTTCCAATCTATTCGCCATCGTTGCGGCAATTTCGTCCGAAAGCAAACAACGACATCGCCTGCCGAGCTCAGAAGGAAGTCGATGTGTCGGTTGAGACTGGCGCTGCGGAATCCATCGGACCAGCAATGGCGCCCCTGATATCGCATCAAAATGAGCGAGCCTCGAAATGGCCGACGAAGGTGGATTCGAACCAGGACCGCCCACATCACTGCATCGTGTGCTCGGATGGGCCTCAGAATGCAGCCTGCGTCCCGTGTGGCCACAACGCTATCTGCATGACCTGCGCCAAGAATATCCTTCAACAGAGAGAGCGACAGTGTCCTGTCTGCCACCACCACATTCAAGAAGTCATGCGCATCTTCCACGGATAACCCGACTATGGAGTTGATGAATATGGTGAACATTGAAGCTGAGGTTACGGAGAAGGGGTATAATCTCACTACATGAACACTGTATTCTCGAACTGCATGTTCCTTTGAAGTCCGAGTCGACGTAGCCAGCTCTTGTCTCTCTCGTTTGAATCCGAAGGACGAAGCGATTGAAATATATCAACCTCGAATATTTTTCTGTGGTACACTGATTTAGTTTTAGTTTTGATGCACTGGGGCGTAGTTCTCTATCGCACCATGGAGTTGTTTTAGTGCTTTTGAGACGACAGTCGAGGGCGTGACGAAAATTACGTTGTGCAAGGATGTTGTGCTTGGGGGTTCAAACTGTGAGCAGTGGAGGATGCTGCGAATTCGACACCGAGGTACCAAGGGGGGTTAAGTTTGTTCTTCTAAAGTGCCGAAAAATTGTCGTTTCGATTCGAAATTCGAATCGCGCAACGAAACATCTCCATTTTGACCATGCGTTGACAAGCAAGCAAAGGAAAGGTCCGCGCACGGAAGCGCATGCACCCACATTTCCATGCAGAAAAAAAGCCCACTCGGCTCCATCTCGTGGGTCTCCCGTGTCCCGCACAAGGGGTCCACACAGAAGTTAACGTAGAGAAGAACTTGTAGTAATTCATTACCGCCGCCTGCATATCCGTTCGTGGATCCGCTGCTCATTTTGGTGCTTGTGCTGTAATTTTCCGTCCGGAGTGCGCGCTTCGCGATGCCGCCGTTACGCAGTTGCGCACCTCCGCTCGCACCAAACGAAGAATGAATGGAGCAAAGGTCAATGAACTGCTGTTAATTTAGTGCTCGTCGCGGCGTGGATGCTGTATGTAAACAACGTCGTCCTATGTGAGAGTGAATGAATGTTGTCTTCGCACTTTTCTGGAGGAAAGACACCCGGATAACGATTTCGGTGAACCTTTAATCGTTCGGAAATTCGAATTTGACGGCACAGCGACCAATTATTCAACCAATAAATAAATCAAAAATCGCATGACAACCCATTCAAAACAGCCTGATGTTCAAAATTAGCGCCAATTTTCTGGTCATAAAAGACTAATTGTCCTTAACAGTTGTATTGACGCCATTGTCCTTTGCAGAGTCACACACGCAGGCCGACGGACGATGGGTGCTGACGTTCGACGGCGTGTCGTCTACTTGGCAATCCTGTCGACAACAATGGCGCACAACTCGATCGAATGTCCATACATCGATCTTCCTCCTGAAGTCACAGGCATCCGCGTGTGGGACGAAGCACTCTGTAGCCTCCAGTCGTTGATCGACTTTGCAATTCCGTGTGTTGTGGACAAGACCTGCAAGCAGTTGATCGGCGCCACGACGTACACAGCGGTGGGCGATATGTCCAAGTCGAATCAATCGTAAGTTATTGTGGCCTTGGCCGTCGTAGACTTACCTCGTTAGATCTATTGGGTTTCTGGATAGCCAGACCAAGGACTTCTCCAGAGTAAGGTTTTCGAACACCACCACGATGCTGTCGGTCATGTCACTGGACGATGGAGCTCACAATATCCTAGGTCGTTCCGTGGTATAAACAACATGCATCTCCCATCCACGTTTCAGTGGCCCCAGAATGTCGTCAGCATGTCGGTGCTGGCTGTCCATGGATGACTCATGAGATTGTATTAGTGAGTTTGCGTCCATGTCCAACGTCGCTATCCTGTCAACATGGCCGTCAACTTTAAAGCTGTTGTGAGTTATGACGAGCACGGGTCATCGATCGAATCATTTGACTAGAACCGTCGAGAGCGTGGACAATGCAACATTTCCGTCGTCGTATGCCTCCACCCTCGAGAGTCTGTATGTAGTATTTATTCTGTCGAGTATTGGACATCCGATGAATTTAGAAAACTACTGCGCTTGTCGCATGCCATCATGCCCTCAACATTTCCCCCGACACTCAAAGACCTGTACGAATATGTCCACGCCGCAGAACCATTTATGGGTTTGTAGAGTCGTCGCAGATTGCACTCCCTTTCAATCGCTCAAAATGAGCCCCTATTCTGCGTCTCTAGATAGCTTGTACGACAAAAAACGGCGTCAATCGCTCACTATTTGACATTAGGTTTCTCTATAACACAAGCGTCACAGAACTCAATCTTGTTGGGGTCGAATACCTGTATTGACAAAACACGATGTTTTGAACTCAACACTTCCATAGATCCCTCGATAACAATGCCAACCTGACTCGACTGTCCATGTGTGAGGCCCACCGCCCGACCACAAAAGTGTGCGGAGATATTGAAATTTAAAAGTCTTCACATGAGGGCTAGGGTCATGCGAAACATGAACATTGAATCCTGGACTATGGACAGCGTGACATTCTCACAGTTGAAAACAAGTATGAAGGCATATAACTTTCAAAACTCAAACATCACAACCGCGGACGCGTCCGAGTGCATCCGTCGCAAAGGCACTATTCGTGAGCTCGTGGCCAATGACGATCGTGTGCTTACCGTATGTGTGCTGCAGCGTACGTTGTTGCAGCGCCCATTGAACTTACGACACGTACTAGAGGAACTCTCTGTGGGCGTAATTGGAACCATTGTTGCTAGTGTTGTTCTTCCCTGCTTTGTATTGTACCTCTGCCGATTGAAAAGGACGTTGCACATTGCAAGCACGAGAGCAATGTTTCAGCCAAGTAGGAACAGCAATTGCAAACGAGATCCCTTTGAGGTGCGACTTGCCTTTAGGGGTAAGTTTTACTATCAGCCCACGGTAGGACCAAGAATACGCGTGCAAGACTGCCTTGTGGAGCGACCACTCGCTTGCATCAACGCAACAATTCCCATCGCCATCGGCCCCCGGGCAATTTTGGCATCTTTCAGTCAATGAAAATGCAAATGCCCAGCCATCCGCACCGGTTCTGTCACCGTTGTCAACATCTTTCCAAGCCAACAACAGCCCCGCTGCGTGCACAAAGGCGGATCCTCAGGAAAACGACTTTTTTGGTCGAGCGAACGCACCAACGAGCAGCCCGTCAATGGCACTGCCGCTGACAACCCCCGTTAAATCATCGTTTGAGATTGAGTCGATCCAGGAGCGCCGGCCACATATCTGCATTGTATGCGTAGAAGGGGCCCAGGATGCAGCCTGCGCTCCATGTGGCCACAACGCTATCTGCATGACCTGCGCCAAGCACCTCTTGAGTCAAGAGGAGCCGGTATGTCCTGTCTGCCACCACCGCATTCGAGATATCATTCGAATCTTTCATGGATAAAAATATTCTTGAATAAATCGAAGGTTAATCGCGAACAAATTCTTGGCACCGAGGGTTGCTTCCTGTGCTAATGTTATTGATGGCCATCTGAATGTATATCGCGATCCCGACCGAGGCAGATGGCTCGACGAGCGTCTCGATTTCCATTCGAGGAGATATTTTTGTCAGACAGCAGGCGGATCACGCCATCGTTGCGGATGCACTCAGACGAGTCCACAGTGATATTGGTGCTTTGGAAGTAACCTGGTAAATTCCTTGCTTCCATGTTTGTAAATATTTCATCATCCATGGTCCAGGACTTGATGTTCATGTATTCCATAATCCTATCTCGCACGTAGAAATTTTCTACATATCCGTACACATCTTGAATGGGTGAGTTCACTTGATGGATGGAAAGTCGAGTCAGGTTTGTATTATTCCGGAGGGCCCAACGCGATTATTTAAGGTCGTACAGGTTATCCAACCTACAGGAATATCATCCTGTGAAGTCCAAATCCGTGACACTCGTGCTCGTGAGGACTCTACAATGGTTAATGGTTGTCGATAATTTACGATTGGCTTCTTCGTTCAGGGAGATGAACGCTGGGGGGAAATCACTGGCTTTCAATGCTGGGTAATTAGAGCAATTCGACACTTCACTACTTGGCAATATATTAAATTGTGTCACGCGTAGTGTACTGACAAAGTTGCGAGAGTGCGTGGGAATGGTGACGAAACTGTGATATTGGTCGCATTGACCAATCTCCTATGACAGTCAAAGTTCATATTTTAAAGCCAATAAGCTACGCAACTCGTGAACGATTGAGATGTCGATGACAGGATCGCACAGGCTGGCCAAGTTCTTGGGCCACTGAAACTTGGATGGGAGGCTCAAGTTGGCGATGCTTCGAAATGCTCTACTCGCAGTTGTGAGTGCCACCAACTTGCAAAAGCATACATACAAAGTCGTAATGTTGCTTGGAAACACGGCCTTGAAAAAGTTTGTACGTCGCAAGTTTGACGGGTTACTTGTGCCCACAAATAACGAGATCCCGACGCCTCTGATTCAGATCGTCAGGTCAAAGAAGCATATGGAACACTTTCAAAGTATTTGACTTGGAGATATCCCCAATCGCCTCGCATTGGTACGCTTGGACATTGATCAACTGCTCGCAGGTCGTCTTATCCACAACACACGTGTATGACCGCAGCGCCTCGGGGCTGCAGTGTCCCACACGCAAACGCGCGTGACCTCACGGGGAAGATCGGCGTATGGACATGAGGTTGTTGATTGCGCCGCGGTTGTTGACAGCGTCGCCAAGTAGACAATGAGTCGTCGGCTCATGTTGCAAATGACACGGTCGAGGCTGAGGCTGAATTTATCAAGACGGCTGCTTGGAAGCCAGTCCAAACAAATAGCCAAAGCGTGGCGAAATAAATCGACTACAGTATTGTTTTCATCGAAATGACATCCTCCCACGAGTTCTCTCGAAAGCCCACCCCTCCTGAATTCCGAGACCCCAACAACCCAGCCAAGGTCGTATTGTTGTGCATGAGCAAGCGATCTTTGAGCTGTTCAATTGGTCGAGAAACCTCCCTCCCAGTCGAGTAATTGGCAAAATATTTCACCAAAGACGAGTAATTCGAAGCGCTCATCATATCTTATTTGTATTGAACTAAAACGAGCGCACTGACTATGGTGAAAAATGTTGCTCTGTACTCGATACAAAGATTTGATGTTATGAAAAACACAAAAAGAGATTCCTAACAAAATTGGTCATAATAGTGACGTGCTGATAGCTACTGTGTCACAAGCATTGCTGACGATGCGCTTGCTCCAGGTCGCCTCAGCGATCCTGGTGACTGCGCAGGCCCACGACCTGACCAAGTGTCCGTACGCGAACCTTCCCACTGAAGTCGCAGGCATCCGCGTGTGGGACAAAGCGCTGTGCAGCTCCACGTCGTTGGCAGGGCCTTACTCGGCCTGTGTTGTCGATCGCACGTGTGCGCAACTGCGCACGACCACAGCCTTCCAAGGCTACCAAGCAGTGGGCGACATGTCCAAGTCGAATGAAACGTACGAGCATGTCAATTCCGCCTTGAACGACTCTAACTAGAGGATAGGGTTGTCTTGATCATGAGCAGGGAACATGACACGATCGATCTCTCCCAGACTGTTCTACCGCACACCACCACAACCATGTAGTACGACGAGGTGCCGGTTGTGGTTTTTACGGACACGGCTAGAAATTTCGCAGGCATTGCCAACTTGAGCCTCCCGCTGACGTTTCAGTGGCCTCAGTCTGTCGAGGACATGTACGCTGCGGACGTCTTCACGGACTCATGAGGTTGCAGGAGATTCTGGGACATCGTGAATGTCAAGGCTCTCCCTCCGTGGCCATCGACCGTGCGACAGATGTAAGCGCTGTTCTCTCACATGATCTCGATTGTTGCAACAGGACATTCTACAACGTCACCAACGCGTCGCTTCCACGTGCCTTTCCCCCCTTGCTCGAAACGCTGTTCGTCCCTTGACATGACGATCAAATCTCACCATGGTAATGGTGTATGCAGTTTGTTCGTGCGCGTGGCCAATGTCACTCTTCCGTTGACATTTCCCCCAACGCTCACAAGCCTGTACGAGTGTTTTCGCTGACAATGTAAATCAATGTTGCGAATTAGATCCCTTCAAGATGCCACGTTGCAAATAGGAGCGATGAGTATCCTGCCAGATGCATTGAGAGAATTGTATGCCTTTAATCGCCTCGGCCTGACTTGTTTGGTAGAGTCATCACGAATTGCAGTCCGTTTCCTGCACTCAAAATGGGCAAGTCCCTGAGTCGCTTGTACGATAAAAGGAAGCGCCACTAGTCCGACTAACGTGGCCACCGTAGGTCGCTCGATAACACAGGCATCACAGACATAACCCTTGGTTCAGTAACAGACCTGTATGAATACCCTCGTATCGACGACTTATCTTCCCACAGGACGCTCAAGAATAATGAAAACTTGACTCGGGTTTCTACGCGTCAGGCAGACCAACCGCTCACGAGAGTGTACGCCGATACAATAAACATATACCGAGTTCACATAAGGGCAGGTACATGGAGAACATGACGATTAAAATCTGGATCATGGATGAGGAAACCTATATAAACTTGCAAAAGATTGCGTCGCCCAGGAACTTTTCCCACACGACCATCTCGGTTGATGCATCCGAGTGTCTCCGCAAGAAAGGTGCGATACGTGAGCTATTCAACAGGGACACACATGACGAGCGCATCTTTACGGTGTGTGTGATGTCGGGTACGTCGTTTCGATAGATACAATGATATCACGCTATCGATAGAGGGACTCTCGGAGGAAATGATTGGAAATATTGTGGTCGCCAGTGTGGCGGTGGTCATTTTGGCTGGCTCCGTGCTATTTGTCCGTCGAAAGAGGCAAAGAAAACACACTACAACGCCAATGTTACAGAGCCAACGCGATCGCATGCCCGAATTGCATATGGTCGAGTTATTCCAAGCCTCTTTGCCTTCAACCTATCCCATAATCACAAATAGGACCAAGAATACACACGCAAGTTCGCCTTGTGGAGCGATGACTCGTTGGAGTTAAGCCAAGAACGCCCATCGCCATCGGCTCCTTGTCCAAGTTGGAGTTTTTCGCCCGATGAAAGTATTATGGTACAGCCATCCGCTCTGATGCTGTCGTCGTCGATGGCCATTAAAGGGATCCATGGTGCTGACGCAGCAAAGCAAGACAGCGAGGCGAGTTTGGAGGCAAATGCAGCGCCCCTTTTCGCGCCGGCGATGGCCCTGCCTCCAACAACTCAAATTGAATCAGGTTTGAAGCTGTCGTACGAGACAGAATCGATCGAGGAGCATCGCCGCCCAAGCAACTGCATTGTATGCTTGAAAGGACCCCAGGATGCAGCCTGCATCCCGTGTGGCCACAATGCCCTCTGTATAACCTGCGCCAAGCACCTCCTCAAACAAATGGAGCGGTCGTGTCCTGTGTGTCACCAACAAATTCGTGAAGTTATGCGCATCTACCCTGGCTAATCTACCACGACAAATGCATATCAATTTGACTATTGGACCAAATTGGTTTTAAGCCTCCAAAATTACTCATTCGAATTGGAGAGCAACAACACAAGTAACAAAATAATTGCATTTCTTTCAGCAGCTACTTCTACGCCGACGCTGTCTTGACCTTGATGTACTCGAGAAGAACAGACATGGGGCGCAGGTCGTAGCTTTCAAGCACGTCGTGGGGTTGTGTGACTTGGTCCCCTTCCAAGCGGTTCAACAACGTGACGCAGACAACAGCAGCGGGGATGTTGAGCTTGTGGCAAAAGGCTGCAAACAAGCGCGACTCCATTTCAATGTTGCGTGTGCCAGCGTCATAGGCCTTTTGGAGGTACGCCATCTTGTCGGCGTTGGTGTATTCGCAAATGGCGCCGTCAAGGCGGCCTTGTTCTAGCCATCCATCCAAATGAGCCATCCATTTTTTGCATTGGAAATGACAATGTGTACCTTCGTAGAAATCATCACATGAGAGCGTCTTGCCAATAGTGTGGGGCACAGCCAACGATTCGCAGGTCGCAGCGAGTTCTTGCGCAATGACCGGGTCGAGCGTCGAAGGTCGTTCGTGCATCTTGCCGAGAATCGGAATGTAATGGATGGGCTTGAGTTCGTGGTTGAGACCTTCGGACGAGATGACGACGGTGCCGCCTTCGACGCCAACACCGCCGCTCGTGCCCATGCGAATGTATACAGCATCGTGTGCGCCAGCATGTTCAAGCAACTTGGTCACTTCATGGAGAAGGATCGACGTGGAAGGCATGCCCATGCCATGCTACAATATCGTAAGACAAGGATTCGAAGTTCAAATAAAGACGTACGTTGGCAATCAGGACAGGGCCGACTTTGAAGATGACATAGCGAGAAGTCGATCCAATGGGCGCAATGTTGTACCCAAACGGAGTCGTGATTTGAAGTTTCTCGGCGAGTTTGTGGGCAAACGTCTTCATGCGATCGGCGCTGCCACCGCAAATGAAAAACTAGAGCCATTGAAATCAGGCGAAAAATTGAATCAAAGAGACTGTAGTACCTTGACATTGCCAAAGATGGAGGCAATTTCAGCACGGTTTGCTTCCGAGTACGAAAGACCGAGATGGTAGAGCACATCGGTCGCTTCGGGCGTGATGTTGGCATTTTGAACGTGGCGGGTGGGCAAGTCAAGCGGGGCCATGGTACGGATTTGCGCTCTTGGTGGTAAATTGAAAACTGTCGCTCGAAATACCGATCGCGAAATGTCGCGTCGCAATAAACATGTTCAACTTCAAACACAAGTTCAACGTGGCCGCCCGCGTCTCTGCACCCACTACTTCATGTTCTCGGCCTCTGATTGGCTGTTGGACGATGTAGAAACGGCCAGGCTGGTCCCTGATTGGTTGGTTTGAATGTATGTGGTATCGGCACATCCTGAGTCGAAGCTTTGGTGGGTCCCTACAGTATCATAAACAGGGCTTCCAGAATGCGATGGCCGCAGCACCACTTGGCCCACGCTGCATGTACTGTGAAGTGCACCAGGTAAACTCGATGGGGACCAGCAACAGAAAAACGTGATCCAAAGGGGGCACTGATACTTGAAGGGTGTCCAAAAACTCAAGCTTCGATGGTGTTCTCCGCCACCTGTTTGTGTAACAAAAACAATAAATATACTTCAAAGTATTTGGTATTGATTTTGCAAGACAAGTCACATCCACCAACAGGTTTACCTTTCATGTAAACGCCGAACGTTCCATCGCATGTCACAAGATCGCCACGAAGCGAAATGACATCGTCCAAAGATTTGTTTGAGTGGCAATGTGAGTGGCCACATCTTCAACTCATGAGCACGCTACAACAGCAATGTTTGAATGTAAAAAGTTTGATTTGTAGGGCTGCCGAGACCCTGAGCTGACAAGCCCTGGCATGCACAATGTCCTTGGTTGTACCGACAGCACAAAATGACACTGTAAAAATGCCAACGAGAAAGAATATCCTTGACCCCCTCGAGATCAACTGCGGGCCGATTGGAGGAACGGAAACTCGCTTCGTGTAAATGCGAAAATTCCATCCTGACATAAAGTGAATCTAACATTGCTTACCGCCAATGCGATTTTGGCCAGCAAAAACAATCAATGTAAATTGTTCTCCCTTGACCCACGAAAGCTAAAGCTGCAATCGCGCCCCTGTGCCAAGGATGTGAGGATGAAGTGTCGAGTTGTTGAATATGACAATACAGGCGGGTGAGTTGGGAATCTTCTTGTTGCAGATAGGACCAATGCCCTGCCACGAAATTCGCCGTGGGGGGAAGAGGGTAAAATACATGCACTGTTGCCTTGACTTCTGCTGGAT
>VJMH01000303.1:0-10650 GCA_009835185.1 Aphanomyces stellatus
CCTTGACGGCGCCATTTGCGAATACACCAACGCCGACAAGATGGCGTACCTCCAAAAGGCCTATGACGCCGGCACACGCAACATTGAAATGGAAGCACGGATGTTTGCTGCTTTTTGCCACAAGCTCAACATCCCAGCCGCTGTTGTCTGCGTCACGTTGTTGAACCGCCTGGAAGGGGATCAAATTACACAACCCCACGACGTGCTTGAAAGCTACGACCTGCGCCCCATGTCTGTACTCCTCGAATATATCAAGACCAAGACGGCGTCTGCTTAGACTATAATGTTGAAATGCTATGATTTTGTAAATGTATGAACGTGCGCCATGAATTATGTGACTGCAAATGGCATTCGCTTGATCCAATTGAGAAAAATACACCCGAACATTACGCAACTCATTTCGTCGTATTTTCAGCTCGTTGAAATCGAACTGCTCGACGACGTTCAACGGGCATAGCTGCGTTCGACCGTACCTCTGGCGAAAACCGCACAAAAATTCACAAGCGTCACGTTTCATGCCTCGTTTTTTTTTTTCAGACTCGAGTTTTGGTGCGGTACGTTCCCATTTTACCGTTAAAGATTCTTCGAAAAAGTCTCAACTATAATTCACTTATAAGAGTTCAGTGGTTCTTTGATATCAAATCGCTTGACTTCGAATTGTACATAAAATATTAATTTACGACAATTACGCAGTAAAACCAATAAAGTCAATTTAAACGTGAAATAAAACCAAAGAATGATGACAATCATTCGTTGGTCTAAGTATACAACAGCATGCGCAAGAGTGGAGCTCGACGGCAGAGCGAATATCGACGCCAGGTCAAGGCTGAACGTGCGACGCTCCTGCGAGACCTCTCTGCGCTGGAACATGCCATCGCCCAATTGCTTCCGCATGGAAGTAGTGCTGTGGCGCATGATGGAAAGCTCTCATGGCAAGTCATCTCGGATGTCTTCCGCGCCGCTTCAAAACGGTCCAAGGAAATCCTTCATGACGTCGCTCGCGAGAAGCACACAGTCGACATCATGGTGTACGAAATGGTTCGCTTCATGCGAGCATTTCAACCTCGCCCGGTACAGTCGGTCACACGCCCAGCACACTGTGTGACCGTTGTAGTCTTGTGCGCTCCAGTCGTCGGATATCATCCTGGGCAACGATACCTTTGTCACGTTGTTTGCAAACGGCGAAGCACGCAACACTGCCAAGCAATGGCTTACGCAGCAACTGTACTACAACACAGACCGCGTATTTGCATCGTTTCCGACAAGTCAAAAGGAGTACATCAACCACACGCTTCGATGCTACGAGTCGCAGGTGCAAGGCACGGAAGCATACCAGTCTATTTACAAGGCCCCGCTCAAGGCTGTGCTCGCTGCCCAACGATCTAAATTGCATTGGAAGCGCCCTATGCTTGCCGAGGTATATTTCTCCCATATGACATTTAATGACCCCCAATTTCTCGTAGATGGATGTGGAATTGTCGGGAAACACAACTTTGTATCGCAAATTAAACCGACAAGCGCCCTATTGGAACTTACTTGAGGGTATGTTTTACGAAGCCAATCGGTGTGTGGCTGTCTACCGCCGCATCCAAGACGACGAAACATACACAAGTGCTGGCTGCGTTGAACACCACGCGTTACAATGGTCTGTGCTGGTATGGTTGATAATATTATGACGGCATATCTATATAGGCTAGACATGCGGCAAGTGGAGCCCAATCAAACGCTCGTGCGGTATTTCAGCGTCCGATCGATTCGCAACCCTCCGCGACTCTCATGCAAAACAACGGAAACGACTGGCGCTGCCCTTCCCAATGACCATGAATCAAATCATGGCATCGCCGTCCAAGACGCGCGGCAACAATTCCAGGACAAAAGTGGCACTTTTAGCCAGGTGTTGGTTTCGATGCTGACGCCGGCTAATCCGACAACGTGATCGGCGAGCGCAAATAGATCTGTCGTCGAGATTTTCTGCAGGTGTGTCTGGAATGATTACGTTAAAAGCTACCTGGTGGAAGGCACACTGTACAGTGCGTTGCAACAAGTTTAACGATATCAAAACAGCTTGATTCGCTCCAGCGCCAAGAAGCTGCTAATTGAACGAGGAAATTGAACATTTCATTTCGGATCTTTCTTGACCGAATGGTTCCGGAAATCTGTCGAAAAAGGTCATGTTCTCGACACGAACCTGTGCGCTTCTTTAAATATTTCAGCCAATATAAATATATTTTTAGATACTTTCATTTCCCTGTGCTCCTCGTCGAATTGCCACCAAAAGTATGCTGCCCCATCGACAGATTAGCTTTGAATTTGTGAGGTGCTCAGGCCTTTCTTAAACGTGAACCCTCGACTACTTTAAATTGGCACGAAAATATTCAGCGAGGCAAGTATTGTGCATGCAAGCAAGTAGGACCACAAGGAGTTAATTGAAGCGCTCATCCGCTTGCAAAGAGATTTCATATCGACATGCTGTTGGTAGTTGCAGTATTTACATCATTCGCGCTGCAGGGAAATACACATTTGTATGTATTTCCAATGGCGGACGAATTTTGAAACATGCTGCGAGGTTGACGTTCCATTGTTAAATCTTCTCGGAAAATTGTGAAGTATGTGCGTCGACGAATGGATCGAGGGTAGTTTTTGTATGTATTGGTTAGTGCGTTTCTAACAGATGCACCATATATTTTGTGGTATTTACATATTCCTCCTAACGTATTATTTCAATGCAACAAACATATATTAGTCGCAGCTCATCCTCGAAAGATGCGTATGACTTCACGAATCTCTTGGCGGCAGACAGAACACGATCGCTCTGCCTGTTTGATGAGGACTTGGGCGCAAGTCATGCAGATGGCGTTGTGGCCACACGGGATGCAGGCTGCATCCTGAGGTCCATCCAAGCACACAATGCAGTGGGTATTCTCCTCTATCTCGAATGGTGACTTTGACGCTGTCGGCGTTGGTGCAATCGACGGTTCCAGTTTTGGCGCAACGCTGGCCTGAATATACAAATTGTCATCTTTGTTGGTCTTCATTTTCCAGGTTGTAAGGTTGCTGCATGTATTGACTTCAGCCAAAGGTGACAAAACAGGTGCGAATGGTTGGCCATTTGTAGATTCGTGCACTGAAAAATTCAAACTTTGACGGGGGGCCGATGGCAACGTAATTTGTGGGTTCGGTTCCAACGAATTGTCGCTCCACAAAGCAGTCTTGTGAGTGTATTCTTGATCCTAAGGACAAAGGTTTCAGTTTTGGTGGATCAATTGCCAATTGAAACAAACTAACCGTGGTGTATTTTACATCGCAAGGTTCTAATGTTCCTCCGCAATCACATTGAGGAGGCAGGATTGGTGGTGTCCTTGCCGTGAGTGTCATCATTCTCTTTCGGTGAGCGTAGAGCAAGTAGCACCCAAGTCCAAAAATGAC
Source organism: Aphanomyces stellatus (assembly GCA_009835185.1). Taxonomy (NCBI): domain Eukaryota; phylum Oomycota; class Saprolegniomycetes; order Saprolegniales; family Verrucalvaceae; genus Aphanomyces; species Aphanomyces stellatus. Next base: position 3,427 of record VJMH01000303.1, read on the forward strand.
AACGCCGGCTGGGACAATTCCTGCAATCGGAGGCACCGAATCCCCCTCTACTTTTCATGTCAGATGATATTGCAAACATCGAAATCACGTACGCGACCGCACACACACCGTCAAGACACTACTCGTGTTCCCATTACCGGGGGTATTTTTGTCAAAAAACTGGCGAATTGCGCCATTGTTGCGGATACACTCGGACGAATCAACAGTCATGGTGGTGTTGTAAAAGAGGCTTGCTTTTTGAATCTTTGTAAATATTTCAGCGTCCATGGTCAAGGATTTAATGTTCATGTTTTCCATGAGCACAAATCTATCCCTTGCATTACGACGAAATACTCTGGTATGAACTTACACGTCAGAGAGGGAGTTCTTAACTTGATGCAGGTCGAGACGAGTCATGTTTCGATTGTTTTTGAGCGTCCTCTATGAAGTTAAGGCAATGTTCAAGCGCTATTAAACTGACAAGTCGACAAGTCCGTTCAGAACTAGCTCAGTGATACTCGTATTGTCGAATGTCCTACGAATTGTCAGTCACGCGAGTGTTTTTCTCCTTTCTCGTACAAACTATTCAGTGTCGCAGAAAACTCGTTGGCATCTAGGCCAGGGAAATTCGCACAATTCTTGACAATTCTGCACTCGTGTTAAACTGTGTCCTGAAACATCAAACCTGTACAATGTTTTCAACGATTCCGGCAATTTATTTGGCCACGTTTGCAAGTCGACGTCTTGAACTTGCCTACACCACGTTGTCAATGCCACTGGCGTCTAAAATATATAGTCTTACAGGACTGTGAGTTTGGAGGGAAATGTCGGCGGCAGAGTAACATTCGACATGGACTTAAACGTTCTAGGCACATTAAAAAATACAAAGAGCACACCAACGTCAACATACAGTGATGCGAGGGTGGTGGGGAAGGTCGGTGAGAGCGTACTGTTGGATATCTTGATGAACGTCCTATTCCGCAAATGAATCCCAAAATGTGCCTTCTCTCGTCACCGACAGGTATGACAAGGTCGATGGCCATGCAATCGATATCGTCGCGTTGGACAAGGAATAAAATGAGCTACGAAGCCCATGAGTCAGTCAATGATCAACAAAAGCAACGCACAGGCTTAATAAATTGGGCCATTGAAACGTTGATGGGAGGCTGAAATTTGCAATGTCACTGAACGACCTAGTCAAGAGGGTGAATCACTGGGGCACCAACAAATCACATCTACAAGCTCTTGATGGTGCTCGGAAATATAACCTTGGACAAGTCCATGGTTGAAATGTTGAGATTCAAACTGTTCCTGCAACTACTATGAGGAAGACCTTGACTACGTCGTACATCGTGGTAACGTTTGGAAAGACGCCGTTTGAAAAATCGATGTTTGCCAAGCTGACCTTGCTCGTGATGGCGAGAGCTCTAAACACTCGATGAGGTCAACGACAAAAGGTCAGACTTACGATTTCTTGGACTTGGATATATCGCCCACTGCTTGGTAGGCACTATTGGTGGGCAACTGCGCACAGGTTGTCTTATCCACGACGCACATATCGAACGACCGCAGCGTCTCAGGGCTGCAGAGCGCGTCGTCCCATACGCGAACGGCAGTGACCTCGCGTGGAAGGTCGTCATACAAGCAGTTGACCGACTTCTGCGCTTGTGCAGTCGCCAGGAGCGCAAAGCACGTGACAAGGCGTCGGCCGTGCACAAGTATGTTGATCATCGCCCTTGATTGCAATGGCGCAAGAATCATAGTATGTCGTTCCAATTTTGTCGTTCAATGTCTCGCCGTGCCAAATTGTAAACATCAGATCCGTTGCGGCTGTCTGCAAGCGACAGGGTGAGAAATTCCCTGACTACAGCGTACTACTGGTCCAAAATTGCATGTAACGAGGGAATAACCACTGTTTTAACTTCCCTCACTACATGCACCAGGCAATTTCCTCGCTCATGTGAGTACAACGTAGACCACAAACCGGTGTTGATGTTTCAGTGTGCACGCGTTACATACAATTTTGGACAAGTACATGCAAGTACTTCGGGTCTTTTTCCGAGGGGTGGTTCGCCAAGCACAGGACATTTTAATATTGACCAATAAAAATGCTTTTCACATGAAAATCAAATTTACCAAAACCAGCAACGCAATGGATTCCTTTCGTTGCACATTGCTCTGGGGCTAGCTCTCAGTCGCCATTATCGTGAGATTGAGACGTGAGATCTGGCCGCAATTTGAAAACGAATGAGTGAAAGATTTGTGATCAAATTAATAGAGTGGATGTTGATGTGGGCAGTGGTCGGCGGAAGGAAATTGACTCGTCGGAGGTTTTTCAATGTCCCGGCGTCCATGGTCCAGGATTTGATGTTCATGTTTGCCATAGACCTACCCCTAGCATGACAACGAATACGTCATCGATGAAGCTGCCGTCCACTTTGTTAAAATGTTTGGTGCCTTCGCGCATGGATAGCTGAGCCAACTGGCGTTGTTTTCAAGCATCGTACAGGAGTATAAGGGATACGCTGAGCTGTTCATTGCGGCCGTCAGCTAGCGTTTTGAGTCAAAAGCCCGGATGCTCATCGTAGGGTTTCAAGTGTTTTGAGTGTGGGACGAAGGCTGTACACCTCCGACCGCACATTGTCTGCGCTGTAGAGAGGATGGTATTCTCTTGGCATCGACAACTAGTACAGCTGTATGGATAAATCACACGCAAACTAGTCAAAACCAGTGTCACTTAGGGCTGTCAGTTATTTGATTCGTACAACAAAACGTTCAGCGATATGACCAGCTAGTGTGTACTCCTGTCGGCGTTTAAAGGCCGAAAATGCACAAACCTTACGGTGTGTAGGTAGGTACCTTCTAAACTTCCTCTTTCACGGGTGGTCTATGTTTAGGGAGGGAGATTGAAAACCAGTTTGACAGTGACCATATACGGTTTGTAGATTTTTTGAGACTAGATCATTCCAGCGGGCGTCCCAGAATTGACCCACAAAGAAATACCAACCCTGTATTGTACTGGCAAGTAGTAACCATTCGTTAAAATGACTTTTCCAGTCTTGTCGCCGTCAACAAAGCAAGACAGGATGCAGTGTCGTGCGCTTCAGCATGTACTAGTCGACGACTGAAGAATCGAAAGGTGACTCGTTTTCGAGTTTACATCTAGACCGATGGCAACAAAGCCAAAATGGCTTTTCTATTGTGGTAACATTGTGCATTCGACGTTGCACTGATTTGAGTTGTTGGTTGTGATACTACAATACTCAACGAAGTGACCACTGAGTCGACCCAAGCATGGGTTCTTGTCGATAAATGAGATTCTCAAACTATGACTACAAACCTCAATATTTCTTGCCAAAAGCTGCAACGCAGTGGATTCCTTGGGCTGCGCATGGGAGAAGCTCCCTCTCATCATTACCTGTGACGTTGAGCTCACACGCGGGATCTGGCCGCGACTCGAGAATTTGGATGAGCGACGCTACTGTGTCACGCGAGAGCGGATTTCTGGCCAAATCAAGAAAGCGAAGATTGGTGTGAGTGGCGATCGAACGACCGAGGAAATAGGCATCGCTATTCCGAAGACCAATCTGTCGAAGGGTCAATTTCGTCAAGTGTGGGTTGGCCAAGAGATGGCCAAACAGCGTAAAGGAGGACCAAAATGTCATGACATTCTCGTCGCGCTGACCAAGTGTCAATTCTTGCAGCTTCGAACGGCCCAAAAATGGCGCCATTGTTGTGAGAAACGTCCGTGTGATCTTGGTTGCGACAAAGGCCGTGACAGGTGAATTGGCCAAACCCAAGCCAAAACTCTCCATGTGCGCCGGGTCCATCATTCGGCAATTGATTTCCAATCGTCGGAGGGATTTGCACTGGGGAAGGCAGCGACCCAATTGATCAAACGCAACGACTGGCTTTGGTTTTGCCAGCCCGCCAACACATCCTCGAAAGATGAGTGTTTGGATATTGGACGTAGTCAACGCTGCAGCAAATAGCTCCATGTCTGCGTCACCAAGGAACATTTCGACGAGTTCGAGCGTGGTGAGGCGGCGTGCATGCACCACGACAGCATGCAGCGCTTGATTCCACGTCGTTTCTCTGTAAAACATGGTCTTGTTTCGGTCTTGCAGCGTCAGCGCCGTCAGGTGGCGATAACATGTCGATACAAGTTCGTCGACATTGATTCCAAGGGTGTTGTAAATGTTAAGGTGCAGGCATTCGACGTCAGTACCATAGCCAAATTGAATGAATCGGCTCAAAGTGAATTCATCGATTCGGACGTCATGGACCGTGGCAAGGGCTTTGAAAAATGGATGGAGGCAGTCGTTTTGGACACGAAAGTCCCATTGGCCAAAGCCAAAGTGGAGCACTCGATGCGATTCGAGCCATTTGGATGCGTGGCGGAGCATTGATCGCGTGACAATGACGGGCTCACAGGTCGTGATGACGTCCAAGGATGTGATTTTGGATTGTGGCAAGCAGTCGAAAAAACCTTCGATCAAGTCTGGCGAGCGTTGAAAACAATCGACAAGGCAAACGCGGGTCAATTTTGCCATCGTGGGCAGAGCTTGGATAATGTCTGAGTGATCGTGTTGGGAATACCCGTTTACGTGGAGACGAGTGATGTGCATGTTCCAAGTGCTGGGCCACCACACAAACGTAGAGTCGAGAATGTGGATGTCTGTCGTCGGTTGTAATTGTGTGGCCACAGATTGTACCAGTGTGTCGTACTGAGGGTGTGCCAAGCTCTCGGAGAATGCAAGGACGCTGCAGAATGAGCAGAGGAGGGACGACAGCTGGGGAAGGATGATGTCTGCGTTGTTGGTGTGGATGCAAAGCGCCGGCCAGAGCTCGTGAAGGGGCACGGAGCGACCCAACTCAAAGATCGGTTTGAGATTTCCAAGTGCCGTGGGGTTGTGCACTGCCACGGCTTGGAGGATGTTGAAAAAGGAGGTCGCATCGGGGAGGAACAGGGCGACCCGCTCAACCAATTCGCGTGTCAAGTGATCCACGCGACTAGCTTTGGGTGATGTTTGGGGCGCTGACAGGTACGAGCCCATGACTGCCGTCACAGGAGATGTCAAAATGTGGGGGGGGCGAGTCGTATTGTATTCAATGATCGCGTGTGTTCCAAAAATAGTTTCTGGAGTCGAGTGTGTGCTTGTTCAGTGCCAAGTGGCAGACGCCAGCTTTGTTTTCTACGTCTCCCACTTCTGGCGTTCAGAACCAAGTAAGTTGCTGCGGGAACAAGATTTGCTAGCGTGAACTACGTGCTACATCAGTCAAGCTTCAAACACCACAATCGCTTTGCTGCGTGGATGTTCGCGTGTTGCCACTTGATGAGCCACGATGTAATTAGGCCAGTTAAGTACGAATTCATGGCAGAAAAAAGATAAGTACGACGACATGAAAGGACAATAACCGGATAGAGCAAACTTTGGCTGGCACATCTCAAGAATCAAAAACGAAGGACTCTATGAAGTTGCTGTGTCAATTCAAAAATACATTATGTGAGAGTTGGCGGTGTTTGCGACTAATACAGCGCATCACGGTTCGACATTTAAGGACTGATATATAATGCAGGTGTGTAGATCAAAATCAGTGTTCTTTTACTATAGATCAGTATCCTCTCGTGAAATATAACCACAGTGTTGGTGTAGGTTGGATTTGGTCTGAAACGTCGACCTCTCTCATTTATAGGGAAAAGGTACTTTACACGTCATATTTCGGGCTTTTTCACGTCGTCAGCACGATGCTATATATTTTCCCATAATACCCTAAAATAGTTCAAACCTGCGCGCTGCGCAGCCCACATCCCATCGTCTCACACGTCCAAAACTCCAAGAAGGCCGATGTTACCGAAATGACGCCGCGGCACAGTGGCAGCGCGCCTGCTTTCAATAGCAGGAGGACCTGGGTTCGATTCCCAGTGGCGTAAATTTATAGTGCCTATGCAGCGATCAAGGCGTTGGCATGTGGATTGACCTCCAGTCGCCTCGAGCTGGAGTGGTGTAAAGATTCAATTAAGTGCCTGATGTTTCAACATCACGCCGCACAGCCATCACCACCCCCAGCCACTGATGTTTGCTCGAATAACTGTAGACAGAAGTTAGAGACAAGTGAATCAAGAAGTTATTGTATTAACCGCGGCAGTCGAAGCTCCCGGCGCGTGCGTTTAATTCGTAGTCATTGTTTGTGTCGTCGAAGCCGTGGTGAGCAGGTAATGACTGCCGCTTAGGTGGCAAATATAATACTGGTACACTGCCATTCCATCGTTGGGGGCATGTTGGAAGAGGAAATGACGGCAAGTCTACCGTAGCGTAGCGGAGGTCGGGTATATAATATCGTGCAGGCGGTGCCTTGGCGAGGAGTGAGCCCCATTCTTTCCATGAAAAAGGGATTGTTTATTTTCATCTCGTCGGGAAAGCGGCAGGTAGGCGCTTGCGCTGTGCCGCTCCCAACGAGGCGTGATAATCTATTTATGGTAATTATTGTCAAAATGGAGATATAGCATGCGATATTTTGAAATAATAGTTTTGCACGTGTGAAAGCCCAAAGTCGAACGTGTAAAAAAATCATACCCTCATTTATATCGAACCAGTGGTCTGGAATGATCGGACCATCGAACATCCGTTCACTCGGCGAAGGCGGTGTTTTCTTGTTGCTCATTGGGGTTTTTTCTCGATAGGTTGAAGTTTTATATGAAGTGTGTATACTTTGTCGTAGAATGTGGCTTCTCACAATTGTATCTCACGTTTTTCGTACAAAGTTTTATTGATTGCATTTGATCTTGCATCTTGCACATGGTTGTGGCATGCGTGGGCAGGACCGTTTTTAACATCGTGTGGGCGCTGGTTTAATTTTATAAAAACCCGGAACGCATGTGGGGACCCACTTCTTTCTACATTTAACCAACAAAATATGACCGTCGGAAACTGAAGTCGATACAGCATCAACCGCGGCGACGGTACATGGGATGGTCATCAACGTCATACAGCGTTGAGGTGTTTACCGTCGCGCGGTGGCACGCAAAACACAAATAGCGTCACACATGCCGTCGCGCGGTGGAGATGGTCTAACTGGGCAAACGAACGCACCTTGCGTGAAGTAAAATTACAATGACTGTACTGACGGTACATGCTGCGGTATTCGAAGCAAAATGGAAAACCAAACCCAATGCCAAACACTTGTGGATTACTCTTATGATGGAATGGAGCCGTGCCCAAGTCCCCACAGGGATTGCATCCA
>VJMH01000304.1:0-10195 GCA_009835185.1 Aphanomyces stellatus
GGTACGAGTCCTATTTCCTCTTTTCCAGCATCGATTGACGGCGGGGCTATCAGGGCGGACCGCGTTGTTCCCACTCGCGATGTTCCACCGGCGCTAAATCTCGCGGCCTGTGCTGGAAACATGGCGGCTCCACGCAATGCACCGTCGTAGGGTGCACGAATCGATCCAAGTCGCGCGGTTTGTGCTGGTCCCACGGCGGCGGCAAGCCTTGCCAACATCCAGAGTGTAAAAAGACGGCGTTGCGTCGCGGGTTCTGCTGGGCCCATGGCGGCGGCAAACGGTGCAATGCAGAAGGCTGCAATCGTCCTGCCTACGAGCGAAATGGAAACCACTGTGACTTGCACTGCCACCATTGGCACTACTCTGTCGTTTCGCCGGTGTAGCCTTAACATGCCATATTTATACAAGCAGGATGATGCAACGCACTTGGATTTTCATGACTTGGAGTCCCTACGTAATATGACGTTTTATCTTGAGGCAATCTACGTCACTGTTTCGACAGTTGTTGTCAAACTTGATATATCTGCCGTGACTGGTTCTATATTTTGAATTTCGTGGTTTCTGTTTGTGCAGGAGAATAATCCGCCACACAGATATTCTGTGCACGGAACTTCAGAGATTCAATTCAAGGATGCTGTTGGTCCGAGTCGTTTGAACAAGGATCTTGGCTACTGTGGCCCTATACTGTTGGTAGCATCAACTTCTCGCCCTGGCTATCAAACGAGGAAGAACGAAAGATACATTTTCGCACAAATATGGGATTCAAGCCCGCCATGCGAGAAATGAGTGTTGAGAATACTCGCTCACTCCTCAAATCGCCACCACCATTGAACATTTTTACCAATTCTCCACCCTTGAAGAGACTGGAAATAAAAATGAAAGTGAGATGCACACACAAGCTTGATGGAATCAGTTTCGTCACTGTTTCCTTGGAAGGAGTGTAACTATGCGGAGGGAACAAAATTGACCTGTGAGCTTCTATTTTTCTTGACTCCGAGTGTTGTGCGTTGCTCTAAACTTTGAATGTTGGTGTCGTTTCGTGAATCGACGAGCAATCACGTCAATAAGTATTCCACATATCAATATACCAACAAGATCCGAATGTCACTTTCAACCATCCTATCGTCTCCGTAGAGCTTGGAGGAGATCCAATTCGAAATAACGGCCTTTGCGGTGATGTCTCTGTTCAACGGATTTCGACAGTTTCGAAAAAAACGTGGACGGATCTTCGTGCACCGAAATGGCGAGAGTTGAACTTTGTGTGCAGCTTCTGATCGTTTCAAAGTGCAGCCTAGTCAGTAGGGTGAGGGGTTCGGGGCGGTAGCCTCGGGGGTAGCCAACCTCTCAAGCAAGCGAGTCTACTTCGTATCCCATCATATGTCAATCCACTTCATTCGTCAGTGTGCAAGGCCACTTATAATTGCAACCTGTGTTCTCTTGGACGACAGGAATGACGTTGATAAATTTGGTTGTGAGATGAAAGCAGCTGAGGTTTGTTGAATTAGCCAATCACAGAGTGACATGAAATGAACATGACACGATTGGCTGTAAAGAAAAGGAAAAACTTTGAAGTTGTTGCGGCGTTCCAAAGTCAACCAATAAGCAAGCGGTCGTTTTATGAAAGTGAAAAGTATTGAAACAAATTCAACGCAGAACGACGACTCCGAGCTTTTGCAAGATATCTCAAGTTTACTTATGACGTGGGGCATGTCGAGTCGTCGAAGCGTACTTTCCAAGATATTGAAGGGCTCGAAATTACCAATCGCATCCCAAGGTTCTGACGCCAGGTCTACGATCTGTCGTTGGCTTCGTGCACCGAAAATATGGAATTTCCATGTGCGAAGGACGGGTGCTGCTTTCGATTTTCAATCTACAGTACCGCACCATTCTGGGTTTGAATGGGATAAATCTGCCTTTGCAAACAGGTTCATGGCTACTGTGATTCATTTTCCGATCGGCATTTCTCCTTGCCTTCGTTCAACTTCGGATTCGTTTTTCCAGTGTTCACGAAAGCTCACATTCTAACGCAAGGTTCTATAAAATACACTACAAGTTGTTGATGATACTCGTCAATTTTTCAAATCCAACGTCACACACCAAGGCGTAAAAATCGCTCCAGTGTTTTATTCTCCTGCACCTCTAAATCGGAGCCCTTCAATGGCTCCTGTGCCAATGCGCCTCTTGCGCGTGATATCGCAACTTGTGTTGGACTTAGACGGACGTTATGGAGTTGTAGTTTTTGGTCCCTTGGGCTGCACTGGTGTTGACTACGGCCTTGCCTTCGTCGGACTCTTGGGCAGGCTCTTTCTCCAGCAGCCTTTGGACGTATTCGACCGGATCTTGGTCGACGGTGATGTGTGTGCTTGTGAATCCATCGGGGTATCGAAGGCCATAACCGAGCGATCGCTCCCAGCCTAGATGCGAGACCCATATGACGGCCACGTGAAGCAGCCAGACGTGGTCGTTGAGCAAGAGATAGATCATCACCGTCACGAGGGGTCCCACAAACGTGTGCGAAAGGTTGTAGATCGTACAACCCACGGCCGGTCCAAAGACGTATCCGAGCGAGAGGATGTCCCCGGCAAAGAAGCCTCCGAGAAAGACCCACCAGTTCCCTTGGAGGCGGTAGTAGGCGAGGAGGGCAGCAACGAGGACAGCCAGGCCTTCAAGTTGAAGGAAGACACGCACCATACCACGCGCGTGCGGCGCGTGTGTTGCAGACGAAGGCAGTGGCGCGGCGACTTCAACATCGACCATCGAAGCAGGCGTGTTCGAATCCAGAGGTGCGTGGTGCATTCGATTGATGGCTATTGGCTCAAATTGAAGGTGGGAAACGACAAAAAACCGCCTGAAATTGGGAAATTTCGGTCAAATTTGAAGCCACAACACGAGGCGTTGTGTCATTTTGTGTATCAGTCCACCTCACTTGAATCGGAAAGTATTAAACTCCAGAGTATTCAAAAATGTATTGCAAATTAACACTTTGTTTTTCAGACGGTTTACGGTTGTCAAAACGGGCTCGTGTTTTGGCGTACTCGTACGTTGTTATTGTACGTTCACTGTACGATTTCATACAATGGACAATTGAACCCGGCAACGTATTGCCCAGTACCGACAACCCACGTACAAGCAACACACGATATTCTTCATGCGACGAACCGCCCGCAACGGACACGACCAAGTCCGCGAGACGAAGGACGATGGGACGTTGACCGCCGGTCGCTTCATCGACAGCGGCGCCACGCGCGATGCGTATTCCTGCTGTGTCCAAAAGGGGTGTGTCGCGGGGTACACGGAAGGCTCGTACGTTGTGTACAAGAAGTTCAAGGCCGAATACGCGGCGCGGGGGTATGCTGCGACGGCGGCCGCGTCGGCCATGCACCAATACAAACTCGAACTGGCGCAAATCTTCAACGACGAGGTGCGCGCGACCAACGAAGGGAGCTTGTGTCCCGTGATTGTCCGCGACGCTTACAACCAAGTACGAAGATAGCTTTACACATCCACTTCCACACACTTGCCTCACATTCTCCTATCACTTTAGTCCACACGAGCGGCCACCGACTCCAAACCACTCCACGTTCACGGTGCAAATCCGACCGCTCATTTTCCCCAGGACACTCCAACTGCTTCTTGCCCTCAACAAGTTTCAGATCTGAATTTAACGCTCTCCATATCCGGCTTCATATCCGGATAAAGCTCAACCACAGTTCTTGCAAAACAGAGAGACTGAATGAGATGAGGAATGCATGTCGAGATGGAAGTATCGCAGCGTTGAGCATGAAGTTGAGCAACAACAATTTCTGGCACACCGTTCTCACAGTCAGTGAGTCAATGAGGCTGAATTTGTGGCAGTACTATCGCTTGCCTAGCGAGTATCTCGACGTCAATTCGACGTATATGCCTGCCAAACGAACCAAACGGGACCGAAGCCAACAACAACACTCGATTCAATTCCACGAATGAAAAGCATCCTGTCGAAACGACAATCGCTACCATCTCGACTGTCCGCGGATTCTATTTTCACATGTTTCAAATGTCTATCTTTTGTGTCCAAAGAAGACGTGGGAGGTGGAGCACATTCAAATATAGTATTACTACGTAGCTATGAAGCGACACCGGTTGGCACGGTTCACGTCCCGCCTCATTGATTCCATCTGTCCCACTCGCCCGCTCATCAATTTCACATCTATCAAATGTCTCCTCGAACCATCCAAAAGGTTGTTGGCATTCAGATTGGCAGACACAGGAACCTCAAAGTTATTTGCACAAACAGTGCGACGACCACTCGATACACAATAGTAGACTTGAATTACGATTGACAACGTTTGTATTCATCGACGCCTAAATCCAATAGGATTGTCGAGTCTGTCCGGTTTGTCGAGACTCCTGCAGAGAGTCGGAGGTCCCAGCACGTCTCGGGACCCACAACGACGACCGCATTCTCGTCATGAGAGACATTGCACTTGAAGTTGCCCAGCACGACATTGCCATTGTCAACGCCCACTTGAATCGGTGTGCGGGGCGAGGCCGCGGTCAGACACACGTGGCACACGTACAGTTCGTGGGCGCGGGGGGTTGTGTGCCACTCCTGCGCGCACTCGGCGCGACTGCACACCGCTTGACCACAGAGATGACACGCCACGCGTCGATGGTGGCCAAAGAGGCCAAACGGTTCTTGGCAGACGACGCACGCTTTGGCTTTATCAACGGACGACCGACGTTGCCGCCGTGGCTCAGTGCCTGGCACGTCCAGATGCAACAGTCGATCGACTTGGACAACAAGTTCGAGGCATCGTTTCTTGAGGGATGCCGGGACTAAGAGCGGCAACACGCCCCCTCGTTGGAGGCCCAAGTGGACGAAATAGACGAGCTGGGCAAATCCTGGGCGGGTCGATGGGACCACGACGACACCTGCGTGCAGCAAGTCGGCGCGGGTGTAGCCGGGCAGAGGCGGGCATGCTTCAGGCATCTCGATCGAGTGGACCACACGGACCCACCCACGGCGGTGGTCGGGCAGGTCAAATGTTCGATGGCACTACGCCACTTTAGACCCGAGAAAAGATTGACCACGACTACCTCGAGGGCGCAAAAGTCGACATCTTTTGTGATGGCGCCGCCGGGGGTCGAGGCGGCAAACCACGTGACTCGCGTCATGTGATGCGGGAACTCTGGCGTCGAGGCCGCGAGCGTGTACAACGTTGTGGGCTCGACGACATCGTCCAAGACATGGAGGGCATGCTTGGATGGGTGGAAGAGCGCAGCCACATCGTTGACCGAGCCATGGAGGTCCGCGACGGCGCAATAGGTCCACGTGTCGGACGCAGCGGTGTTGTGGCCTTTGAAGACGGTGATCTTGCCTTCGGTCGAGTCGAGTGTCCACATGAGAGTAGGAGACGCTGGGTTGTCAAAGTGGACGGTGTCGAGAAAGGGGTGGCTGCAATGCACCTACAAGCCGACGCCGGTTGAACAATTTCAATCGAGAAACCCGTACGGCGTCGAGGGCGGCATGATGGGCCAACGTCTGCAAGCGCGTAATGTCGGTGCCTGGAAGTGGCGCCGGCGGGGGGGTAGGCCTCGTCGTGGTAGCGTGAACCATTGTACGTTTGGAATCAAAGTGTAAATGAGTCTTGACAACGAGTCGACGGTGCGGCCAGCAGGGTGGCCGGACGCTGAATGGAGTGACATATGACTGACCACAAATTGCACACGCGTTCGTTGGGCGGCGACAAAACCTTGGACAAAATATAAAAATCGGGTGGGGAGCACGACAAGTGGTTCGTTTTGGGGCCACGAGGGCCACACAGGCAGCGAGCAGCATTTGTTGACATGCCACGACTTTGAACGATCCATGACATTGCGCATCCATTGAGGGATGTGGGACGACAGTTTGTGTCTGAAGCAGGGTGAGAGGAGGCAGTAGGTACACCGACCAAGGTGCAGCAATGCAATTTCATGGGTGTTGGTAGGTGCTGGTGTGTTGGTGCGCTTGTGTGGTCTACACGCATATATGGCAAAGACAGGCCAACGTGTCAGAACAAGTGTCCAGTCGAGGGATTTTCCAACACAAAGTTGAAACACAACTCCATCATTCGTTGGCAGGCCGACGCATACCGGATGGTGTATCGAATGCAAGTGCGCCGCATCTGCAAAAAAGGACTTCCGTTCATAACTACAAAATATATACTCGGGATTTCGTGAATAAATATAGCATGCGATTTGCGTGGCGACTGTTGTCATGTGGCCCGTCGTGCGGTTGGGTATTCACGTGGTCTGAGCAGAAGTGAGTAATTCACTCAACGAAAACGACCACTGAACGTCAAAGTTTGGGCTTAACGCATGCTCTTTTGGGCGATAGTTGTCACAACGTGTTAGTAGGCTTGTTGAAACCTGTCGAATGAACCCACGAACCAATGGGAAACGCAGTGAAACTTTAGATTCCAATTCACGAAGCAACACAGATTATTCTTTTCACGACATCAGAATAGGTACACGACCACCGAATGTAAAGTGCAAGTTGTCATCGGACATTTCTTTGGACGAAAGGAAAAAGTGTGGCCGAAATTGACAATGTGGGCGCATTTCCATTGGTCGTCGTGCCGAAATATAGCCTCGCGACGCTAATATATCACCCACGATATATTAGAGTCACGACAAGGCCATCCCGATCTTGGGGCTTGGGGTTGCAATCATATTCGACTTTGGGAGTAAATTTCCCATTCACTTTGTCCAGAATCTGATGTGGATGACTGTTTGCCACCCTCAAATTCGTTTCGCCTTTGAACCTCGACACCATATCCTGATCGATGACGTCACGGGCGAATACCTCGCGCCGAAAAAGCGCAGCATGTTGGAAATTTATAACAACATCAGAGAATCTTTGACAAGGCCGCTTTGCCGCCACTTGTCGATTGGACCGTCGAATTCTGTCATTTGATGCCAAGGCACTTAAGTACGATCATGTGGTGGGTTGTCAATTTCAGTCAAAATGCCTATATTATACCTTCACGTTTCAAACAATTTCAATACTACGTAGTAGTATTGTTACAATTGTATTGTTCTCACAAGCTTCTATTTTGTCATTTGGGTAGGCTACATTTATCCACCACCGGTTTTTACACCTCCAACGCATAGTCATATCCGAACTTAACATGACGTCACACCCCTTCCTTTCTTGGCAATCAAATCACGATGCACGCATCGCGGTCGACTGTCGTCTACTTGGTGTACCTCCTCGCGATGCTTCGGCTTGCACACAAGACACAGCACCGTGCGCCGAATCTCCAGGTCCACCCATCTCCTCCACGTTGTCGCTGTACTCTCTCTCTCTCTCGTCCATCCCTAGGGCCTCCATGGTTTCTTTTGGATGCTCTTTACGGGCGAATACGCCCACCTGCTCTTGCTTGGCAACGTCCTCGGATTTGCACGCTCTATTCAACACACGCTCAAGCAGGGCTCGTCTGTGTCGTGGGTCCGTGCGGGCCTCACGTCCCTCCACTTGCTCGTACTGGGCCGGTTGGGCCAACTCGTGCGCGCCAATGTTGCCAGCGCCCGGGACTTCCAAGAGGCACTCGTCCACCACAACCTTCTCTCATGGGAGGATGCCAAGCATCGCATCGGTAAGCGATCTTGGGGCGAGTGGTGGAGCCTCTGGAACCCGCTGCCCGTGACGCTGCATTTCCCCGGCACGGTCACGACAGTTCCATATGCATGGGTCGGCGAGCGCCACCCGCATCCGTTGTACATGGACATCTACCGCCACACGTCGTGCGGCCCCAAACCGCCCATTTTGTTGTTTGTGCACGGAGGCGGCTGGGTCTTTGGGACAAAAGCAAACCTGCCAGCCATGTTTTTGCAAACGGTACCATACTATGTGGGGGGTCGTTCTTTTCATCAAGTGTAGATTGCGCGTCACGGTTGGCTAGTCGTTTCGATCGACTACCGCAAAGCGCCGTTTGTGGGCTTCCCCGACAATTTCATCGACTGCAAACGCGCGATTGCGTTTTGGCGCAGTTCGCCCAACGCGGCCGCCTACGACGCCGACACGAGGTCCCTAACATCCAAGACAAGGCCTAAATCCCCATTTGTTGTAGTAAAATTGTCGTGTGTGGCGAGTCAGCAGGTGGACACATGGTCTCTCTCTTGGCGCTGACCCATTACGACAAGTACACGGTCGCGCCACGACCCATCGTGCTCATTCTTTTCGGTAGGACCTTCCAACCAGGGTTTGAAGACGTCGATTGCTCCGTCATGGGCTGCATTGATCTCTACGGCGCACACGATTTGACCGATCGATTTGGCCTTTTCGGCCGCGGCGACGTCACGTACACCACCTTTTCGTTAGCGTCGACTGATATGGGTATATGCAATCTAGCAAAGGCAATCGATATTGGGTCGAGCGCTTCTTGATGAATCGCCGGCTCTGTCAAAACCGAGCCGAATTTGAGACAGCGTCGCCGCTCTACCATTTGCTCCACGAAAAACCCGATCATGTTCCGCCCTTCTTTCTCCTCCATGGTGCCCACGATTCGGTCCTCCCCGTCGAAGACTCGCAGGAATTTTACAATGCCCTCGTGGCCTACCGCCGTCACAAGAAGCAGTGGAACGCAACACCGGACGTGTTTATTCCACTGCCAGGCGCTGAACATGCGTTCAATGTCCTCCCGTCGCCACGGGCATGGGCCTATGGCGATGCAGTCGCCGTTTATCTGGACGTGCTGTTGACGCGAACTCCCGCAGACCCAGGAGCCCGCGTGGCCAAATTGTAATTCACTAGTTTTCGAGTGTCCGTCTTGACGGTATATATTACGCGACCATGCCTGGGTGATGCTCTGGGCAAATCCTCGCCTCGGTGCGGCGGCAATGGGTGAGGAATGAATATTATATCGCATCCAAGGTCGACGAAGCGATACCATGGCATTGATTTAGAATAAACACGAGCTCTAGTTCTACTATCAGTACCGTTTGCAACGTCCCTTGTTTTTGGTGATAAACAAAGTTGGTTGCCCTTGTATTTAACGCCTAAGTGAATGTTGAAGTGTATGTCAACCAATTTCATCATGAAAGGATACGAGTGTATTTAGTTTCCCACCGCCTCGCCACGGTTGGTTTACCTATTGCCAGCGGGCGTCATCTTTTGTCCATACTGCTTGGCCATGCTCCAAAGGCACGCGCGCGAGCCCTGCAAACGTTTTGTTTGGGTCGTTCTCGGCGTAAAAGCGTTCCAAATCACGGAGGGCGGCGCCGCGGACTGCGTGGACCGGTCCTTCGTTTCCCAAGGCCTTTTGGACGACATTAAAATCTTGAACTGACGACACCGGGGCATCCAAGAGGGATTCAATCTCGCCCAGCGTATCGTTACTCAAAGTTGGCACGCCAAAGCTTTGAAACACGCCCGCGACCGCGTTGGCCATTTTGAGAAACTTGAACCCGCGCTGAAAGAGCGGCAGGTTGGTGGCCATAAACTTGGTGTACGCGTCCGACGCCGTGTCAATCTTGATGGGGTAAATGCCAGCGTTGTCTTCGACGGGGGCGCCTGTGACTTCGTCGAGAAGGTACAAATACATGGGCTGGCCCTGGGTAAAGCCATCCAACGCAGCCTTGGTGGCTGCCAATGGGTTGCTCTCCTTGACGGCCGCCACGATGTTGGCGCCGACGAATTTCATCCGCTGGAGAAAGCCCATGGTTTTCTTCACCGTCGTCGCTGGTGGTTGCAATGTTTGTTGCCGTTGGTCAGCCATGTGAAAGGGCAAGACAATAAAGGAAGTGGGAACGGCCACTTCCGTGGCTTCGAATATGCCGCGCATCAAGTCGACCTTTGTTTCCACGACCTTGGCCAGCGTGGCTTGGGTCATCGCCAGCACTTCTGCGTTAAGGCGGAGACCCGATTGCACATCCATGTGGATGCCTTCGAGACTAGAATGGACACGGGTCATTGCATCGTAGACCCTCGTCACCCCCGACGGTCGCACGATTGTCGACGTTGGAGGAAGTAAACTCCGGAGGTCGTCGAGTGTGCCGCGTTTCGTTGGTTCAATCTCAAGGCACTTGGCCAATCGAGCTTGTTTGGACGGACTCAACTCGGTCGCGGCAATGCTGGCGTGGAACGAAAAGCCCGGCGCGGCAATCACGTCCAGAATCTTGTCGTCTGGCACATGGAGGAATTCCCGCAAGACGTCGCTCTTGCCGAAAAGGA
>VJMH01000305.1:0-10969 GCA_009835185.1 Aphanomyces stellatus
TCCAAGGCCATTTGGACCATACAATGACATGAAGGGCACTGGGAAGGAAATCAAAATTAATTAATTCAAACACCTTGCTGGACAACACGCTTTGTTCCAGAGGGGGCGTTTTGTTCTTGGAAGCAGCTGTCACTGCAGAAGCAAAAGCTGCCGGGGAAAAGACAGCAGCAAGTCGAAGGAGGCGCGGTGCCGTCGCGCTGGCGCCATAACAGTACCTCGTATGTGACGCTTGATCAATTCAATGGAAAAAAGGCGGGCGAAATCAAATGTCAAACGAGATGCCCGGCGTCTGGGGAGGGCGATACCAATGCTCCTCTTGTGCGGCCCCTAGAGTGCTTGGGAGGTGACACTGAGAGGACGTAGGCCCAAAAGCAGCGATTGGAAGGATGAGCCATGTTGGGAAGCAGTCAACTAGAATGGTCAGTTCAAATGGGATGCAGCCACGGTGGCCAGCCAGTGGAAGTCTGTCGACGGGAGGATGATGACGATGGTGGTGGGCTTAGGGATTATTTTTTACCGTCGCTTGGAGCTTGAGCTCGTGGTGGCCAATCCGAAGCTTCTTCCACTTGGAGTCAAAGTGGAAGACAAGATCGTGTGTAGATGTTGGTTTGTTCGAGAATCACCACAGTTCGTACGATCTCGTTCCCTTGGAAAGAAGATCTTTGTTGATGTAACACTGGTTGATCCTAGATGAGGCCGTGTTCGATGAGCTTGACTTTGCGGGCACGATGTTCGGCCAGCGCAATCTCTTTGGGCAAACCATAGACCGTCTTGAACGTCGATACAGACGCTGCTGACATTGACGTTGAACGTGGGTCTGTGCATGCCACCGATCGTCTTGTTATTGTATTGTCAATTCGTTCGAAATTGGAGGCTCACTCCCAATCGAATTGACGCAGCAAGGGTTGTGAATTAATCGTAATGAGCACCACCCGATGTCGACAGGACAGCGACATCTCCCGTTGGATCGATCTTGACCGCGACGAAAATGTTGGTCAAGCTGGCTGGCAGACTCTGCAACGCAGGCAACACCAGGTAGCGTCGGAGCAGGCGTCGGTGCAGGGGTTGGAGCTGGAGTAGGGCTAGGCGTTGTTGCGGTTGTCGTTGGCGTGGGCTTCATCGAGGGTGTTGGGACGGGAGTTGGGGCGAAAGTGCAGTTCGGGTTGGGTGGTTGTGCTCCCAATGCTGTTTTGCAAGTATTGCAAAAATATCCGGCCCCCATGTCGTAGCCCGTGTTTTGAGTGCCAGATCGCACCTTGGGTCGCATCCGCATGTGACGACAAAGGTCGCATGACTAAAATCAATCGCTTTGCAGGCATCCAACGAAGACGACATGGCCGTTGTGCCATCAGGCTTGGCAAGCAATCCGACGTCACCTGAAGAGGGATTAGTTTTGACTGCAACGATGGGCTTGGCCACGATGCTGGACGACGTGGGTACAATGCAACCCTGCCAGGCCAAAGATTATCTCCAAATGCAAACACGATGCTGGACGACGTGGGTACAATGCAACCCTGCCAGGCCAAAGATTATCTCCAAATGCAAACACGAAAGTAGTCCATTTAACATTATGTTCTTCACGGGTGTGTCTCGGCGTGCTTCTTGCAGACCCAGAGGACATTGCCAAAGGCTATATTGTTGAACTTGTGATTCACTCGACGGAGACCATTTTGGTACGCACTGGTCGCATCCATTTTGACGACGTTCATTGCATCCACTAAAACCGTCGAGCGGCGGAGTTGTAGCAACAACTGTTGCATCATTTCCAAGGCTTTATGAGCTTCGCTTTCTTTGAGTTCTTCGTTCTCGAGGCGGTCAACAATCATTTGAAGCTCACCTTCACCAGTTACGCGGGGTCCAGGGATTTCGTGCAATGCATCCAATGCATCCACAAAATGGATGTGTCGCAATGCGTTTTGAAAATCGAACTGAAATCCATCGCCCACGTTCAAGTCGTAGTACGACGCCAGCGTCAGTCCTTTGAGCAATAGTGCACTGATCTTTAATAGTGGCAGAAGTGCACGCATCTCGTTCGAACCACCCATTACGCTGATGCCATGCAAAGGCGAGCATTGCATATCGTGCATTTCACACGAGAGGCAAACTTGGAAAGGGACGTCAGCCAACAAAACCGAATTTTGCTGCCATCCATTGGGTACATGAGTAAACTTGGCATCCAACATCCAAATAGCAGGCAGCGGTGGCATCATTGATGGCGTCAAACTATTGTTGGAACATCCATGACCATGGCAAACCCATGACTTTCTATCTGGAGCATTTTGTAAACCCCAAAGCGAAGCCACCGATTCAGGAGCAGTTACAACGATTGCATTTAAAAGCTCTGCCACACGTGTTTGAGTGGCTGGTGATTGCACAAAGGATTGGACGGCTTCGATAAATTCAAGTCGAAGACGGGCAATGTCGACGACCGATCCTTGAGGAAGAAATTCATCAATCAACGCAGCCAAGTTGGATTCCACTGCCAGTGGCATAGCTGAGTCGTGAATTGTGACCAAGGACTGAATCGTTTTGTCCAATGCATCCAACGACGGTAAGGATTCCAAAAATGGAAGCCCTTCAGCTGCATCTTCGTCAGTCAGAAAATCCACAATTTCAACGATTAAGCGCATGACTCTCAAAAATGGGATCAATTGTTGCACCGCAACCGAGTCTGCAGCTACTTCAATGGCATCGTTCGAATAGGAACATCCAACATTGGATGGCATAGGAATTATACCAATTGTGCAAGCCAGGCACCGAAGCTGATCGCCCGTTGGAATACGTCGGCGTGGAATTGTAACTGTCCAAAGGCAAGGTAAATCGCACGCAACAACTTTGGGCTCTTCCACTTGTACTGGAGCAACGGCAGTTGTCACACCCGCCTTCATGTCGACCATTTTCAAAATCAAGGCGACAGAAGGTGGGCGCTTAGCTACGTTCGGCTCCAAACACTTGGAAAGATACCATCGCTGGCGACCCGTCAAATCCGCAACTCGTAAACTCCGTTGGAATGAAAATCCCGGCGCTGAGATCGCGTCCAAAATGTCGTCCTCGAACAATCCGTCGAATTCGACAAGAATTCCGTCCTTGATAAAAAGCTTCAACACGAGCACACCCAAACACCAAATGTCAAATGCAGCGGAAGATACGATGGTGGGACCTCCACATCGCAAATGATGGGCCAATTCAGGTGGACAGTATTGCTGAGTACAGTGCGGGGGTATAGGTTGGCCCATTCGAATGGAATGATCAAAATCAATCAATTTATACGCGCCAAAATCCACGACATTTTCAAGTTTCAAATCCCCATGAATATAATCGTGCTGGTGCATGAATGCCACTGCCTTGGCCACATGATCCACGCACCGAAGCCTCAAAAATCGATCCGATTGTAATTGCTTGAGTTGGTCGCTGCAGTTTCCACGACCACATTCCATGACTACCATCAAACAGTTATAACCAGCAACATTGACGGGACCCCACTCAAAACACTCGACCAAATATTGCTCGTGGCCTTGGTATTCGTTCATGGTCGCAATAAATTCCAATTCTTGTTTCTGGTGGGTAAGTTTAACCACCAAGGCCTTGCTTCGTCGTTGAAAATGCGTGGCGTGAAAGACAGTGTGATTCCCACAACCGACAGTGTTTGAATACATGCGATAGTGACCTTGCAGTGGCCATTCGGTCGATGGGGCTACAAAATCAAAGTTGGAAGTAATCAACGAACAAGCAACGTACATTGGGATAATACGAATCGTGATAATTCGTCAAGAGAGGAAAATTTGGGTGGGACAGGATCGTCGGCTGGTGTCGGAGGGACTTTCATCTTCTGGATATTTTGAATATTTTCCAAAGCAATTTCAGAGTTGTTGGTATTGAACTGGAACCCATGCGGAACTGCTTCCAAAGTCTTGGTGGCATTAATCCGAGCTTGTGTCGCAACAATGTCATCAAAAAGGGCAACAATGCTCGAATGACCTTTCTCTTTTGCCCATTCCATGGCGTCTTTTCCGAGCTGCTGAATCGTTTAGGAATTGACGTGATTCAGGAAGGTAACAAACCTTGTGCTTTAATGTCAAACTGGCACCAGCATTGCTAAGACATTGGACGATTTCCAAATGCCCATAATATGACGCTCCCATCAACGGCGTCCATCCATCCTACGACGTATATATCATTAAATAGACCATAGAGCAAAGGAGGATGTATTTACTGTGTTGGGTTTGTCAATATTGGCCCCATTTGCCAACAGAAGTGTCACTACTTTCACATGCCCTTTTATGGAGGCCTGGTACAATGGCGTGGCTCCATACTATTGGGGTGAGACCAAGACAATAAAAGATGGTTTACATTGGTTGCCTTGTCGACATCTGCCCCGTTTGTCAACAAAATCGCTGCAACTTCGACATTGCCTTCCTCGGCGGCAATATTCAAGGCCGTGGCGCCACTCTTGTTTTGTGAGATATATTCTTTTAACAATATTTCTTACATGAGTGGCTTTGTCGACCAGCGCCCCGTTTGCCAAGAGAAGTGTTACTATAGCCACACGGCCATACATGGACGCAATGTACAGAGGCGTCCAACCATCCTAATCCAATATGTCGGAACAAATTCGCCAGAGATGTTACTTTTTCAGCGTGATTGACGTTGGCCCCTTTTGTCAAGAGTAGTTTCACGACATCCATGTGGCCATTCCACGAAGCAATGTACAGAGGCGTCCATCCATCCTAAGAACATTGTAAGCCTTTTAACATGCGGAGATTCTTGACCTTGTCTTGCCAGTCGATGTATCCTTCAAAGTACACGCCGTCCAACAATCGACGGACGTTTGCGAGGTACCCACCTTGTGCAGCATTCCAAAGCGCTCGCCCGATTTCATCGATGGAGTTGACCATGTTGCTCTCAAAATTCAAAATGCCGTGTGCTCTGACGTTGCTTTTCTTTGCCGTGCCACTTCTGTAAAATCCAACACAGAGCCTGGCGAACAGGATCGAACAACTGATCAACACTGAATCGAACAATATTACGAGAACAACCTCCGCGACGGCTTGTAAAGTTGACCGAGTTAACTGCAGACACAACCACGTCATCAAATAAACATCATATTGTCGTGCGGGCGTCAGTTTATTGGCTTCGTAAAAGCGCGGTTCTGACCACGAATCCATTTTTGCATGAAGGGATGACTCTGACAACGAAGTCAAGATACTTTCCTCGTCATCGGCATTTCAAACGGTGACTGAACGTGTGGTTTTGAGTCGGAATGTCAGGATTTTGAAGGAACGGACATCGGTCATCGTATCTCCCTTTTAAGTTCGCAGACACTTTGCAAATTGCTCGTCCACGAGTAAGGTTCTGGACAGATCTAGACAGTTCAAAACAGTTCCAGACAATATTCATATTCTTCCAGACAGATTGGGATTCATTTGTGATTACAAAACTGGCTCCGAACAATATTTTCATCTACAGCCTCGACACGGAAAATTTGGGCAACGAAAAAAAATCAAATTATATCATCCGACGGAAAATTTCGGCATTCTTGTTTTGTCCATTTTGGACTAGTCAATCGAATTGCTCAAACGACGAAGAATGAACTGGGTGATACAGTATCATCAAGGATATTCTAAATCGGTTTGACTACGAATCTGCAAAATACTCAATTTTCGAAAGTCACTAAATTTAACATGTCAAATCCCAAACTTGCACACTTTCTGTGAATATTTCGATTTTCAGTCTTCCGGAGGATGATGGGATTCCGTTTTCAAATATCCGATGTACCAAATCGCAACCAAAATTTTGGGGGTTTGAATCTCAACCAGGTTTTCGAGAATTCAATTTTCGAGTTTTCAGGTTGTCCCAAAGCGTCAGTCTTCGAACAACTCGAGAAGTGCCTCAGAGTGAAAAGTCTCGACAACAGAACGTATCTTTTTGGTACAAAATGAAAATCTCAACAGTGACACCGAAAACCGATACCCTGGAAATGAGATTTTGAAATCATGGGGTTGAGAAACATCACTAAACCAATTGCAATGTATAAGCAGGTTGGGTCGTGTGGAACCCCAAACCTTCGGGCGAAAAAATTATTCACCTCTACTTCTGTCCCCAACGTGGTTTGCGTTATCATCCCAGGCTTGGGGGAATTACTTCTAAATTCCCGCGCTGAAAAAATGACAAGTCAGAACTATCACCGATTGGACACCCATAGCGGCATGTTAGTAACAAATTTTTGCCTGGTTGCCTTCGTTGACCTGTGGAGTGCAGCACATGACTTGCTCTGATACGCAATACTAGTACACCAAACTTCGTAAAGGGTCCATCCACTTTGTAAGATGAGCAAATCGGCGTCGAGGCTCACCCACTCGTCCATATCAACAAAAACCAAGCCATCGCGTTTCCTCGTCAAAAGTATTTTACAAACGCCAGAGTTTAACAGCTTGAGCACTCATCTATTTTTATATCAAAGCTGAGTGGACTATATTTGGCACCACGGCGGCCTCAACACCACCGCAACATGTCCAAGGAGCGTGTGATTCCAGCTTCAGAAGGCCCGACACTCGGTCCGCGACCATCGCTTCTCCGTATGCTAACCTGGTATATGTTCTGCCTCTGTCTCCCACACGTTATCATCGTTGCGCTCTTGATGATTCCACTGAGTGAACCCAGCAAGACGTGGCAATTCGACCAACTTCCCTACGTGATCACAGTGGCGCTTGCTGTTGGCATCGTCAACCACTATCCAATTTCGGTCGTCAACATCTATCTCCCAGATATTGCACCCGTGCAATGTTCGCTTGAACCACTGGGTATCGCCAACGCGATCGTCGTAGCGGGACTCATTTGTGGTATTTCCTATGGTGTCGAGGCATTTCCGATTGTCTTTATGACGTATATTGTCTGGGCCCCCTTTTGGGTCTTCCATTCTGTGGTCACTGCCAGCCGTATTCAACCTCGTCTCTTGACCTTTGGCCACCTCAGTACGTATTTCCCACCCTCCCAGCGCCTTGCGTGCATTGCCAAGCTCTCTATGATGCCAGTCTTCATGTCGACAGCAGGAATTTCCATGATGATTATTGTCGTGCTCTTTGTGTCCGTTTCCAACACCTACCACCCATCAGAATGGATTGCTATTGGAATGGAACTTGGGCTTCTCCTCTTGACGCACTTTGTTCGCGCGTCGATTCCGTGGCTCCAAACCCACTTGTTCAAGTTTCCCCTTCGAAGTACAAGCAAATTCATCCATTATCAAACCGAGCTCCTCATCGCCTCGTTCTTACATCTTGCATTTCCCCACCTTGATGGTATTCTCAAACTCATGGTCATTCTCGTCACAGAAGTCGCGCAGACTGTTCTTTCGATGCTCTTCCTCTACAAACCATATATCGACTGGCTGCTACATCCTGAATCACACAAGTCGACACTTTTGACGTATTTCAGCCTCACATTTCGAGTCATTGGCTTCAACTATATCCAATCCCCAACCCCTGATTCCCTC
Organism: Aphanomyces stellatus; assembly: GCA_009835185.1. Classification (NCBI taxonomy): domain Eukaryota; phylum Oomycota; class Saprolegniomycetes; order Saprolegniales; family Verrucalvaceae; genus Aphanomyces; species Aphanomyces stellatus. The sequence goes on from VJMH01000305.1 coordinate 7,490, forward strand.
AACGACGACGCACCACCACCCACTGAATGGTATTGGCTCGAACAAGCCAAGCACGAATTCTTCCTTCGTCTGTGGGCCTCCGCCAACAGCACCCTCATTTTTCTCTCCATGTACACAATTGCCAACTATTCGTACAATGCACCGTTCTACCCGTTTCATTTTGGGGACGAAGCGTACTTGCTCACCACAGTTTCATCAGTGATTATCTCGACATCTCAAATCACAGTTGCGCTTGTTCTGGTTCCATTCACCCAGCGACAATATGGCACAACAAGGCCACCACTTGAGTTGTTTGAGTCTGGCTACAAATACCTGTCCAACCCCAAGGAAATGGCATTTTTGACACACTGCAGTGTGTCAGTCTCGATTGTTGCGTTTCTGCTTTTTGTCAAGCAGTCGAACTGCTTTTTCACAGTGCTGAATGGGCAAACATTAGGGAAAATATACAATGACTAGTCCATAGCTACACAAATTTGGATTGTCGAGAATACATGAGCATGCATGCAATATGGAGAAAAGGGCAAAAGTGATAAAGCTACACACACAAGGAATAAGCTTGTAGTCCCCATCAAGGACGCAAACTCGTGGCGACGGGGTCCGGTCGGCGGCAACAGTGGCATCTTCACCATGACGGGGAGGGATCAAAATGCAGAATGAGAGAAGCATGCACAGCATCCAAAAAATTGGCGCCATGAGAGCCGGCGGCAAAGAACACCTTGCCAACATGACGCACGCCTTCGAATATTGGATGTAAGTATGGCGTCGTCCAATACTCGAAGGCGTGCGTCATGTTGGCAATGTGTTCTTTGCCGCCTACTCTCATGGCACCAAATTTTTGGATGCTGTGCATGCTACTCTCATTCTGCATTTTGACCCCTCCTCGCCATGGAAGAAGACGCCGCTGTTTCTGGACCCCGCTGCCTGGAGATCGTGTGCATCATCAGCGTAACATCGCAATGTGCTTCTCCGTGAAGAAACGTGTCGAAGGAGCGATCCGCAATGACATCGACTTGAAGGCCGTCGCCATTCATGACAACGTGAAGTAGCGCCATAGTTTCCTCCATCTCGACAACCTGGAACCCCAGAAGCGAGGCGGCGCAAAGGGATTTACTGTGGCGTACTTTGTTCATTCGATTAAGAATTTTTCCGAATTGGTGCTGGCCTCGGAGCCCTAGGCACTCCGTGTTTTCAAAAGGTATTGCTAATGTCGAATAGAAAATGAGCCCCCCCGGCCGAAAATGAATCCTCGTTGCATATATTGAATAGGAAATGTGGCCAAAGCGGACCCGCTGGCTTATATTCATTCCACGATAGCGTATTCAGATCGTCAAAAGGTGTATTTGGATGCCTATCTTGTACTAGTAAATGAAGCTTTTGTTTGTTGGGTAGTAGGGCATCTCCACCAAAGCGATCTGGCACTCAAAACACGGGCTACGACATGGGGGCCGCGTATTTTAGCAATACTTGCAAAACAGCATTGGGAGCACAACCACCCAACCCTAACTGCACTTTCGCCCCAACTCCCGTCCCAACACCCTCGATGAAGCCCACGCCAACGACAACTGCAACAACGCCTAGCCCTACTCCAGCTCCAACCCCTGCACCGACGCCTGCTCCGACGCTACCTCATGGTGTTGCCTGCGTTGCAGAGTCTGCCAGCTTGACCAACAATTTCGTCGCGGTCAAGATCGATCCAACGGGAGATGTCGCTGTCCTGTCGACATCGGGTGGTGCTCATTACGATTAATTCACAACCCTTGCTGCGTGCCAAACAAAGGAGTTTAACCAGGCTACGATTTTCGTCTCGTGTGGCTGTGGGATGCTCAACTTACCAATGGTCAATCGAACGGCTATGATAAGGGTCCTGGCTTTTGGTGCAACAGTGGAAAGGCAGCTCTCGGGGCGAAGCCATCCAACCCGACTTGCACCCTTGCTCTGACTTAAGCTCCTACAACAGTGCCACATTGACCCCTGCTCGTGGCCTCCGGATTCACTGATTCTATTTTCGTCGTGATAATATTGAAATTGATTCAAGCATTTGCTGCAAACAAACATAAAAATATTGACTAAGATGAGTAGATTCTTGGATAAAACCACTTAGGGGTCTATGCGCTCATCACCTGGACCAAGAAAGAGTCTGCAAGTGCTCAATTGTCTTCATAAGGAGAACCAAGTTTGGCCATTCTCACCTTCTCAAGCGGTTCTTGGCCAAGTCAACGAACTGCAACATCGTAACCGTCCAAGTCTTGATTTCGCTGCAAGTTCGTATTTATCAAAATAATCCAGCCCCTGGCGGGTTACTACCCCACCATACAGTCGCCACCGCGGCTTGTGCAGCTTGACGCACTTCAACCAAAGACCTGCGGTCTTGATGGTACAAATCATATTGAGTTTTCCAGCAAAATTTGGAGTTTCAATTCGATCGATGAATCGACCCGCCAATCAACTGAGCGTTGATTTCACATGCTCGACAATGGGTAAAAGTGAGACTGCAAAACCGTGGACATTTTCCTGTCCTCCCATTGGACAGATCCTATCCTTCCTGTGATTTGATTGGTTAGGCGATTGGAAAATCGATTCGGCAAGTCAATTCGATTGGGAGTGAGCCTCCAATTTCGAACGAATTGACAATACAATAACAAGACGATCGGTGGCATGCACAGACCCACGTTCAACGTCAATGTCAGCAGCGTCTGTATCGACGTTCAAGACGGTCTATGGTTTGCCCAAAGAGATTGCGCTGGCCGAACATCGTGCCCGCAAAGTCAAGCTCATCGAACACGGCCTCATCTAGGATCAACCAGTGTTACATCAACAAAGATCTTCTTTCCAAGGGAACGAGATCGTACGAACTGTGGTGATTCTCGAACAAACCAACATCTACACACGATCTTGTCTTCCACTTTGACTCCAAGTGGAAGAAGCTTCGGATTGGCCACCACGAGCTCAAGCTCCAAGCGACGGTAAAAAATAATCCCTAAGCCCACCACCATCGTCATCATCCTCCCGTCGACAGACTTCCACTGGCTGGCCACCGTGGCTGCATCCCATTTGAACTGACCATTCTAGTTGACTGCTTCCCAACATGGCTCATCCTTCCAATCGCTGCTTTTGGGCCTACGTCCTCTCAGTGTCACCTCCCAAGCACTCTAGGGGCCGCACAAGAGGAGCATTGGTATCGCCCTCCCCAGACGCCGGGCATCTCGTTTGACATTTGATTTCGCCCGCCTTTTTTCCATTGAATTGATCAAGCGTCACATACGAGGTACTGTTATGGCGCCAGCGCGACGGCACCGCGCCTCCTTCGACTTGCTGCTGTCTTTTCCCCGGCAGCTTTTGCTTCTGCAGTGACAGCTGCTTCCAAGAACAAAACGCCCCCTCTGGAACAAAGCGTGTTGTCCAGCAAGGTGTTTGAATTAATTAATTTTGATTTCCTTCCCAGTGCCCTTCATGTCATTGTATGGTCCAAATGGCCTTGGA
>VJMH01000308.1:0-11647 GCA_009835185.1 Aphanomyces stellatus
GGGCAGCACCAGAGTGAGAATAGGGGGGAGTTTACTGCCTCCACTACAAGTGGCGCTGAGCATTTGCACATTCCCACGCCTCTGGTTTGACAACCGCAAGCTCCGCTCACTTTTCCCATCCAAACTAGTTCATGTCCATCGTGGCATAATGAAGCACATATGCTACAGAATGCAAGAGGTGTGTTGCACGTTTGACATCCAAATAATTCTTGAATAATAGCGCTTCCATCTGTATGGTATTTGGAACAGCTCACACTGATATCAACAGACGACGCCTGTGGTATTTCTGGAGGATCCAAGCCATATATAGTTCGAATAGCGACAATTAAATGCTCTCACACATCCCAACAAGCCAGCAATTCCTTTTCAAACGTCAGTTGAAGACGTTAGGAAAGGAATTGCAGGCTTGTATATAGAAAAAGAACAAGACAGAATAGTAAATGATCCTTTCCCGTGTTTATTTCAAATTAATGCAATAAAGACAAGTACACGACGACATAGCGTTGATGTCAAAATAACTACCCTCGCTTTTTTCCCTCTGGGGTAGGACCGAAGGGTTGTTACGTATTGACCGAAAATTGAAAATTGTCAATCGCACTTTAATTAATTAGAATATTATAACTCGAATACCTTAGTTAAGATAATACTTTTGTTAAATTGAACGGGCAATACATTACTACCGAATAGTCGCCAAGGGTAGCTCCATTTTGACCGAAAGAGCCAGTTTGTAACGAATCAGATAGAAGATAGGGTAGTTATTTTGACCTCTACAGTACTTGAGGAATTTAATGATTCTTTATGCCATTTTATTTGACATCAATATATCAAAGTGCAACCTTCATATTTTAATCTTGATATTTGTATAAAATAATTGCAACGTTTTTGGAAGTCCAAGAATTCTTGATGGAAGACGACGACCAGATAGAATTTCCTTATAAAAGAAATTTCCATACCAGCCAAGACCAAAAATCCATGCACCACGAATTCTCCGTGGCGTACTGAGGGAACGTGATTCGTGAGTCCATATAAATGAATACTAGTATGCATTTGATCGACCTCGCATTGCTCCACCTAAATCCCTTGGAAAGAAGAGAAGCACGCTCATGGATTCCAGTTTGTCGATATCCTCAACTAAGGTAATTTGTGTCGCATTGATTAGATGCTCGACACGCATCACTGTGCAACCATCAAATCGCATCCACTTTGAGGGAAGCTGCCGTCACTGTGAGCCGCACATGCGAGGCTCATGTGAGTCACCGATGCATACGTAAGCAATGCAGCCCATGATAAAGACACGATGAAAATGGATTTCAATCATTGCATGCCCTCCATCAAGTGGGGCTTCCTTTACATGCAGCAGCACGCCAAGAGTGGTTGCCAAGTGTAGGTCAGTTGACGTGAGGAAAGAATCAGAGCCTTGCCCCCCCTCACCAGCTCCTTGATGGGTCCTTGAGGGTTCGTTTCTCACAGTTCCAACGGAAACCATCGACACAGGAATGAAAATTTCCTCTTGAAAAGCACCACAGCCACGAATTCAATCGAATGGACAAACTGAGGCGCTTTCGTTCACGCCTTTATGGGCACACTCGACTCAGTCTCTCGTTGCACAATGATGGTTGTCGTCCACGCTTCACGTCCGTGCACACTTGTGCACACTCATCAAATGCCACACCCAGTGACCAGGGTGGGGGTCTCCATCAAATGCGACCGATTCGTCCATTGGCAGATGGAAAATGTAATGACCAATCAATTTATTGCAAGAAAACATGAGTCGTTTTGATTGGTAAATGAGGATTGCTCTGTCCAATCAAATGATTGGTTTGAGACATGGCTCGATTCGTGGGACACCCATCGCTGAACGTGGGAGGCTACAGGACGCGGCATTCACGGCGCTGCCGGGCGAAATCGGGTGAGTCGTTCGGGGAGATGGATTTGCTCTCTCGTCGGTACATCATGGACAGGTTTAGTAGCCCGCTGCTTGCCCTCTTCCTCCTCAAACGCTTCGAATTTGCGATGATAGCTTAGTTCTTTGCATCCCTTGGACAACACAGATGCGAAAGATCCAAATTATAATGCAAAGCCTATCATAAAAAAAAATACCTTGTTTAAGCTTGATATTTGTATACCTCTCGACTGCAACGCCCAAACGGCCACGGCATATGGCAACAAATCTCGGTCACCTCAACACTGCAACACACGCGACCAACAGCATCATTTGACAAAATGCCGCGGCCGTCCCTTCCGCTGCCGCCAAACTTCTTCCGCTGCCCACGGCTTTCCGAGGAGGAAGTGCAGAACTACACGAGCCTCGCCATCGCGACTGCGACGCAAGTGGTACAATATCATGTACCGCACCTCACGTCTTTGACGACATGTTTAGGTCAAGCAGTCGCAATTGCGATCCGGCGGCATCGCATGGGTCCTCCGTGCCGACGAAGGCAATTGGCGCTTCTACAAAGCACCCGACCCGCTCGCTCGCCCGGGTACACACATGTTTATGAGTGTGACCGAAGTCGCGGGCACCCTCGACGAAGTCATTGAAATCTTCGACACCAGCACCACTCTGAAAGCCAAAGAATACGCGCAGCGCTTCGGGAAAGGTCTCCTCGATGCCGTGAACCTCTACTCACTCCTCCAACCGACCGCGGAGCAGCCCAATGAAAAGATTGCAATTTCATGGTGGGCCTTGGAAGGCGCGACGATGGAGCAGATTATCAAGCCGCGCGACGCCGTCGTACTCGAGGTATCTATCCATACTCTCTATCATCTTCATATCACCACGAATCTCACGCACTTGGTAGTGCACCCATGAGTTCACTTGGTTCACTGGCGGCCGCGCCTGGGTGCGCGCGTTCCGGTCCGTCGACCTCGCGTGCGTCCCAGACCTCAACGACACGTTGGGACTTGTCCGGACGATCCAATACGGCGTTGGCCATGTCTGCGTCGAATCCCCAGACCGGCCCGGGTACATCCAAGTGTCGTTTTTCAACCACTTTGACGTCAAGGGCACGACACCCGACTGGTTCATCGAAAAGAATTACAAGCGACGACTGCGCAGCATCTTGGAACTCGAGCTCTTCTTGCGGGAGAATCGACTCAGCAACGGATACCTCCTCAGCCCCGCGGAATTTGTGCCGCTGAATCGCCGTCGCCACTGCTTTCTCTGCCGAAAAAAGTTTAACCCGTGGAGCCATCGGAGCAACTGCTGGAAATGCGGCGAAGTGCTCTGCAAAGCGTGCAACTCGTCGTGGAAGATTCGATCGAACGGTCAACTCACGCCCATCAAAGCCTGTTTGCGATGCGCGCAAGGCGTGCCGCCGCCCGAGTCGACCACGAGTAGTTTGGAGCGCCGCGGCGACGGCAGCAGCCACAGCGGATCCGGGCATTCCTCGGGCCACCACAACCACCAGCCAATGCGTCCGACGATATTTGCAAGCCCCATGTCCCCCGCGGTGCCTCGGCATCCTGGCCACATCGCCGAGCGACCGACCCATAACTCGCTCGGTCGCGTCGACGAAAGCCCGTTCCTTGTGGCCGCGACAGCCAGCCTAGACCGAGGGCGGCCGTCGCACCGTCGCGCGTCCTCGTTCCTCGCCAACAACGTCGGCGCGACCACGCACCAGCCGCCGCCGACGACGACCCTACATCCGCGCTCGAGCTCGATGGACGACACGAGCATTGCGTGGTTGCAGTCGCACCTGACGCAGTCGTGCAAGGTCGCCGGTGGGGAGGATGTAGACGACGACGACGAGAGCGATGCGGCGTGGACGACGACGTGGAGTCCATCGGACAACAACATGGCGACGACCGACAACTCGTCCTCGGCGAGCGAAGACTTCATCGCGCTCACGTCGCAGTGGACAACCGACCCCAAGCAATTTCGCGAAATGCAAGCGGCGGTGCGCCGCGAGTCCCCGCAAGGGCCGATCCTCTTGGAATTCTAATCGAGATCCTCGTATTTATGACGCTGGTTGTCGTTCCTGGGTGTCAACATTTCGACTCTTCCTCTCTCTCCCATGGACGAGCAATCATGGTGTCCCAGACGCGGCAGGCGCGGCGCAACACTGTCTCCGCCGTCGGCCCTCGGGACATTGTCGCATGAAATCCCACCATCCAGGTGCCGTCGCCCCACTCTACGAGGGAATCAACATTCCCAATGGCTTTAATTATGGGTATTTTGGGAGTATTTCCTCGTAAATAACACATAAATTTGGGATAAATTCCCTGCTTAAATTCGAGGCAGAGCATGTCACGTGCGCGTTCTCAGCTTGTGCGTTTGGTCCCGGCTCACTGTCCCCACGCCGTCCTGGCCATTTCACAAAGTTGTCCCTTGGGCCCATGCCACGCTCCATCGTCTTTCTCCTCGTTCTTGCCGTGCCCATGCTTCTTGCTGCCGTCGCCGCGCAACCCGAGCCCAACGTCCCCGCGTGCGACCAGGCGTCCGTGCTCAAATACCTCTCCAAAGTATTCGACAACCCGCAAGTCCAGCCGTGCATGAAGGCCTCTTTGATGAGCGACAAGGTCTTCCTTGGCTCTGGACAACCCCCAAACCTTCAACAATTGGGGGCGTTCTTTGGCAGCCCCGACTGCAAGGGCGTCTACAACGCCATTGCCGCCGTCTTCACCAAGGACATGCCATCATGCGTCTTCATGGGCCAGGCCACGACCAAACAGATCGGTGCCATCACATTCGAGCAGCTTCAAACGATCTTCAAAGCGTTTGCCCAGGCAGTCTAGGCAGGTCTTTCGGTTAGAATAGGATTAACTTAATTCGAGAACTAAATCGGTTGACGTCGAGTTGGGGGGGGCTACAAGGCACTTCAACTCGCACCATTGGGTTAATTTCTCATGGCTCCTCGAAGGGCTGACGACAACGATTTGATCGTATCTCGTGACTCGGGAATTTCTGTGGATTTTTTATAACTTTGATAAATAGAGAAATGAATTTATCCAATAGAATTTTAGGCTCGATTTATGTTGGCCAATCAGTATTCTGTAAATTTTGTGCATCCAAAGCTGACGTTTGCTTCGTGGTCACGCACCAATGATATGGAATAGCTGTTGATACGTCAACACATCCATATCATTCCAAAATGCGCTTGACCGAGAGCGCTGAGGTTCCACCACAGGCCGTCCGACACGATTATATGACGAGGGATTTTTTGTTTGTATGGTCAGGATTTCCAGACTTGTGTTTGAAGCCTTGGCTAATTTTTAGATGCAAGAAACACAATAAAACGGGTTCCAATAAGAAAATCAGTAACGTTATACCCAAAACAGGAACATCAAAACTGCATTTTCAACACCCGACTTCGCCAACCTTTCAAATCAACAGCAAAGATTAAATGACCGATTTGGGTTTCAACTTTGGTATTGGTTGCAGGTCCTTCTTGGGTCTCTGCCATGCGAATAAAAATCCTTACTGATGATGATGGGTGACTTGATTGTTCGCCATTCGTTGGACTCGAGAGGCCCATGATTTTCTTTATGATATTTCTTTTGCGCAAAATACCCCCATCTGCAGGCACACGCTCCATGGTGCAGCACATGGCTTTCGTCCGCTGGTGGCCGTATTAGTTGCCAAGATTTCATGTCCTTTGACCTGCCGCCGCACGTTGTTTTCGTGCCCGAGGAGACGGAACTAAAATGCGCGGCGGTTTGACAAGGATTGCAAAACAAAGCCATTCCACTCGAAAACGACGGGTCGCAAAAAAGCACCATCACGAGGCAGACATACATGATGACGCTCCGAGACTTGGGCAGCGTTTCCAACTATGGAGATAGCTTTTACGCGTCACAGCACATTATCGTATCGATGGTCTTGGGCTTTTTGGGGCGGCTTGTTGATCAAAATCGTGTTTTGAGATTACGGAAATGAAAACTGCCATCATTAATTCTCTCTTATTGAGACACATTGAGAGGAGTATCGACATCCATTGTCAAAAGTGACGCGAACAACATCTAGGTTACCCTTTCATCTACGTAGTCTTGCTTCCACTCATACCCGTCTTTCAACGCAGTACTCGCAACTTGACTTGGCCGGAGCAATAATACCGCCACGAGCAGCTGAGTTCGATCCTCCAGGTGCAACAAGACCTATCTCTATTCCACACAAAGGAACATCGAAGGTCATTCCACGCGTGATATTGAAGTGATACTGGCGTATGTTGTTACAGCGCTATTGTGCTCCAAGTTCCAAGCCTGCGGGAGCATCTGCAAAGACAGACACCGTGCGTCCAAAGGTCATAACCGAGCGACGAACCTCAAGACCTTTATCCGGATATATATATTTATGCCTTCGTAACTTAATTTCATACGAAATTGCAGTATTGACATATTGACTCCATATTTATTTTCCGATCTTAACGAATATTGTTTGGTCTTGAACAACGTTCTACTCCAAATTGGAAATCGCTTGATTTCTCGGCCCTCTCCCTTAGCCCACAGGTCGTTCTACCGCCACTGCTTGGGGTGTGCATGTAGTCCATCCTTATGTCTACACGCTTGGAGAAAATTGCGCTTATCCAGCCAGAGGGAGTCTTACTTTTGTACAATCAATCTCAAAACATTTCGAGAAAGTACATTTTTTTCGACTTTGATGGCGAATTTCTCGAGCGTGAGGATTCAGTTTTCGTTCAACTCATGTGCATGATGTAGTCTGAGGTCAGGGATATCGAGATATGAATTTGGTGTGCGCAGCCTTTCTTGGTGACGTTAGCTTCAACGCCAAACTGTCGTGCACGAGGATTCGTGTGTGGAGATTCGTGGAGAAAATACAAGACGATTTGTCGGAAGTCAGCACCACCGTGCGTTACGTGGGTTGCACAAGCCTCATTGCCCTCGGAACCACGCATGTAGCCCCGAGGCACAAGGAACGCGTTCAGTTGATTCGTCGGGTGTTGGTGTTGCGGAGGCGATTTCCCACACCCCCCTGGTTTTGTCAAAATGTTTCACGGACACGGACCGAACGATTTGCTGAACCTCTCAATTGTTGTCGTCTCGCAGTCAGTCAACAGGTGGAGAAATATATCGTGAATAAATCGGTTACAGTATGCGAGTTCTAACATTGTTATAAATCGACTTGATAGAAACACGACTTGGTCTGTCAGAACTCAACTGCTTATCACATGCCCATATTCAGACTCATGCCGCCGTCTTGCATCTTCGCGGTGTGCGTCGCATGGAAGGGTTCCTTTCGTTCCATTTGGTGTGCAACGTGGGGACGAGATCTGTCGTGCATTCGTGATTGGCGATGTGTATCCAGTCGGCTCTGACGATGTAATGTAGGGTATCAATATGCATAGGAATCCATACAAAAACCTCGTACATGTGAAAATAGGACGGTTGGATGCCCACCACTTGCAACACTTCCTTGCGCGCGTCCATCTTCACTCGGCTATCTTCTCGATGACGCATCAGTTGCCTCCGAATTTCTTCCTCTGCCCGCCGCTCTCCGACGAAGAGCATGCGCACATCAAGGCGCTCGCGATCACGACTGCCATGGACATTGTACGCAAGGTTTCCGTCGCGTCTATCTCAAGGGCGTCCGTCGTAGGTCGAAAAGACCCGGCTTGACAACAGCGGCGCGATCCACTGGACGTTGCAGTCGGACGAAGGGGAACTTCAGATATTCCGCGGCGTCGACCCAACGTCGCCACCCGGTTCGTCGCTCCATTGCGGCTACATGCAGATCACCGGCACGCTGGACGAAGTCATGGACCTCTTCCGCACCGACACCCCGGCCCAGATCGAGCGGCACACGCGGCGGTTCGCTCAAGACGCGAGCGACGCGATCACACTCTACACAATCGCAACCCGAACACACGACACACCCCATCGACGCGTCAACATCAAGTGGCAGGGCTTCCAGTCACCCCTCTCGTTGGTGCGGCCGCGCGACAATTGTGTCCTCGAGGTCCCATCTCTCGTCTTGTCATGTGTCTCATCGCATTATCGTCATCCTAGTGCACCCACGACTTTGAATGGCATGGTCGGCGTGGCTGGATCCGAGGCTGGAAGTCCATCAAGATTGCATGCTGCCCGGATTTAGAAGCCTCGGTCGGATTTGTGCGCATGGACAACCTTGGGAGCGGTCTCGTCTTCCTCGAAGCAACAACGGCAACCAACCAACGCCTCGACCTCTTCAACATTGGTCATGCCGACATGCGTGTCGGCGCGTCCGAATGGTATCTCGACCGCCTCCATACGCGGCAGTTTCTCACCGACTTGATGTCACGCCGCCGCACGCGCAACATTGTCGACATCCAACAGTACCTCCGCGAAGACCGTTTGGCCAAGTTGCCATGCGTCGACCCGTCGTTGTTTCGCTCGCGGCACCGTGCGACGCACTGTGGCCACTGCGACAAACGGTTCTTTTGGAGCCATCGTCGGGTCAACTGCCACAAATGCGGCCATGTTGTGTGCAATCTATGCCACGTCCATTGGGACAACCTGGACGTGTGTCTTGGCTGTGTCTCGGGCGTGCTCACGGCGTCGTGGTCGGCTGGAGACCAAGGCAACGACAGCACAAGCAGCAGCAGCAGCCACAGTAGCCACAGAGACCATCATCCATCCGTCCAACCAAACCAAAACCGCTGCCATCGGTCGCATAGCAGTGGGCACGGCAGTAGCAGCAGGGTCGCGACGACCCACCAACGGGTGCACTCGGCCACAACGACTGACAACACGTTGACGAAACGACTCAATGGACGCGACATGGTATCGAGCTAAACACAAATATCAAACGGGAGGTCTTGACCTTGAGATCCTTGGCTGAGAGTTGTCAATTCGGAACAAATGGAGAGCGCCCATTGGGTGAACATTTCAGACGTTTTGATTGGTTGAAATGGACCAATCATAGTGGGCTAGAATTTGACGCCAACCTTGGCAAAGCACAAAAGCATCGAGACACTATCATTTTTGATGGAACTCCACCTCGTGTGTTGGACTGTCTCGTCGCATGAATCAGACAAGACGTCGAGCGGCCGTGGATGGCGTCGGTGGTTTGGACGGCGTGAGACGGGGCAATACTGTCGTCGCCCCCCGTGCCTCCGTTTGTTGGTTGCGAGGTTGGGTCATCCCCGTCGCGTGACACTTTTTCGTGGGTGTCAATATCGGTTGCAACAACGCCGCGGGGTTGTCTCGCGTCTTGCGTCTAGTCGCGTTCAAGCACGACCGCCGTGGAGTCATGTCGTACAGGAAGAGTTTGGGGCGCCTCGTCACATGGACGCGGCGCGCGCCGCGGTCAATGTCGCGGGCCGCCAGCACCGGAACAAAATGCGACGTCCTTGGACATTTAAGTCTTTCTCGAGGGTCAAGACGACAACGTACACCATGCGTTGGCGCGGCAACATCATCTGGAGGCGCGCCGACGTTGGCGTCCCGGGCGGCGGCGGCGCGCACGAGGCGGCGTCGAGCAAGTCTTGCAACTCGGTGGGTTTGAGTGCCGCGGGCGCCGAAAACGGACGCAATATGTGGCGCAATATTGGTTCGCACTACATTATGCCATGCCCATGAAATGATCGAGAGAAGACGACCTACTTGGTAGGTCGTGTCTAGCCAAAGTCGTTCGACGACGGCGTCGTGGAGCTGTTGGATCAAGCAATGCTTGGGCGCGCGGACATTGAGCTACGATGAAACTCAAGAGAATCAACACGGCCCCGCGACCGACATCGTCGTCGTCGGCGGCGGCGGCGTTTGAAGAGAGCGCGGTATCGTGGGTGTGGTGAACGAGGATGGGTTCGTCCAATATGCCATCGCTGCATGTCGCGTCAGAGTCATCCTTAAGGGTCATGCAGAGTTTACATGGCCAAGATTTCTTCGGGGTTGTCGTCGTCGTTCACAAGGGGTGCATGGAGGCGACTTGCGACGCCGCGCACTTCGAGTGGGTTGGAAAACGACGGCGTGCCTGTGACATCACACCATCAACATGCATAAGATGGAGCAAGACGAACCTGGCACGATGGGAGAGGGCTGGAAAGGCGCGGTGCATGCGATGACAGAGGCGGCGCGTTGATGCTCGGGGGGAATATCAATGCCTAGATGACGTCGATTCACTCATGTGGACAAAACATGGAAGCGGATACCTTGGCCTCGAACGCGTAGGTAGCATGCGCCCTGTGCCCAATGCCGAAAGCAGTTGTCGTCCGCGTTGGGGATTTGGGGCGATGGCGCGCCGCCGCCATCTTCCATCGCGTTGCTCAAGGTGGCATACGTATCGTGCATCTGCAACAGGTTTGCCACGCTTGCATGATGTTACATCACGATAACCTTGTCGTCGGTTTGCACAAGCAAGACTTGAATGCGCTTGGACGCCTGGGTAAATCAATCGTAAGTCCGTCCTTGACACGGAGGGGGAGTCGACCTTGGCGTGGAATTCTTCAAATGCGTCCGGCACGTTGCTCATGCCATCGTCGTCATCGTCGTCCTGGATCCCATCATACATATCTTCGTATCCTGGAGAAACACACATATGTGTCAGTGGACATGCCTTGCGCATGTACCTTCGTCGTCAAGCTCATCGTGCCCCAAGAGTGACCCGTCCTCGGACATGGGGGAGCTCATTGCAGCGCGCGGATTCGGTTTCAAGGCACGAAAATCCGGATAACATTGGTATCCGACTTTGGATCTTTCGCGCGTTTTGCAAATTCAAATCGAAATTGATCGACGCGCGACAATTCAGCCTCGTTCGAGGCCAACGCGAGGCGTCGAGGGACGCACATGGAGAGATAGCCCTGCGTAGATGTACGCGAAGGATTGATACCTCCCATAGTCTTTTCGCAATCAGCTTGAGGAGGCGCAGTTCTCGTCAACACGGTATGAGCGTCAAGAAGTCTATTCACGACACATTTACAGATGTAGGCTCTAGCCAACAACATGCACGCATTTCGCTTCTTCCTGCATTGCCTCGTGACGAGACGCAACAGGCTTGCGCAAACAGTTTCAAAAACGTGGATGGCGAAGAAATTTTCTTCGTCTCTTCGAAAGGTCGTCACACAAACAGCATGTCGACCGACGACGAGCCGCAGAACATTGCGACGGAGACCATGGTGTTCTCGCTCAACGCAAGGCCGTCGATGACTCCTACCGCCGTGGTGAGCCTGGTCGTGGATACTGCTGCGTCCCAGAACCCAGCGGACCTACAAACAACCACCGACCCACCAAGCGGTGGCCCCGAGAATGACGTTGCGACCCAAAACAAGGCCGCCAACCTCTTGGCCCATGGGTTTGCCACGCATAAAAAGTATGTCGTGGACACGGCGTCGCTAACGCCCGAGCAACTCATGCACAAGAGCATGTCCAACCCGCGTGGGAAGCAGCTGTGGGCCAAAGTCCGCGAAAACATTTCCGTGTTGGTCCCGCCCAAGGAAGCCGTGCGCGTGCGCCGCCCCCTCACGCCGCCGCTCATGTTTGATCCTGACTCGGATGCCAAGATCAAATGGGATCTCGCGCTTGCACTCTGTGTGGTGTACACAACTTGCGTCGTGCCCGTCCGCATTAGTTTCAGCATTGAAGCCACGGGCTTTGCCTCGGTCTTCGAAACGGTCATCGACGTGCTCTTTTTCATCGACATTATGTTCAACTTTCGCACGGGCATCGTCAACCCCGTCACGGGCCAGGTACGCGTGCCGACAATCATGGATCGATG
>VJMH01000309.1:0-15189 GCA_009835185.1 Aphanomyces stellatus
CTCCTTCAATGGCGGCAGGCATCCCACCCCCGCCGCCGGCAGGTCGACCCCCTCCACCACCCGCTCCGCCCACTTCGGTACGCATAGTCTCCATGCATGTGGTCATCTCCCCATGTAGGACGTCGCGCAGTACGAGGACGAGACACTCCGCAGCATGGTCCCCGCAGCGTTGCGCAAAAAGGTCGTGTCCAAACCGTCGTCGGACCCGCTCTTGTCGTATGGGTCGCATCCGCCGCCGTCCACCGCCGCCAGCCACCAACCGCAATTGCTCTTCCAGCCAACACCGCTCGGGGTCAAGTCCGCTCCATTGCCGCCATCGGGGCAAAGGAAAGGGTCGGCGAGTGACGACTACGCGTCATTCATGGAAGAGATGAAGGCATTGGGTGCATTGTAAGAGTATAGACTGGTTCGACAAGCAAAAAAAAAGCACGATGGGTGGAAAGACCAATCGATTGGAACCCTCGACTTGGCCCACGAGCAATGTGGCTCACTCGAACAACGCATTGACTACCACATTCAACTGCAACTCGACTCCACACAAAATGCCAGAGTTGTGGTCAATGTCGATCAACAGTTGTTGTTTCATGTGACTTATACATCGAATACCCACTTGTCATGCATGCTCGAGGAATATACTATTGGGTAGTAGATCATGTGGACCAACTCATGGAATAACGTGAGCTGAGTTTCTCCAAGCCGAACGTCGACTTCACAAAGTGTGGTGTGTTTAATGCTTGGAACGAATTCAAACGGGCTTTCATGTTGGTCCAACCATGGAACGAGATGACCTCAAGAGCTATGGCTTTCAACCCCAAGGTAGGGATGATACCCATGCTTTCAAGCACGACATGATATGATACGGTATCACATATGGTCTTATTGGCGCCACGATGCGTGGTCTATGTAAATTTTATAGTGCTATCCTGATAGTCCAGAACCAAGCGAGATCAATATTCAGAGCTACAAAGTGATGTTTAAATTAAGGCAACGACTCCATCTCTTTGAGTGTCGGGTAGTCGTTGTAGCCGACAGCATCGTCCCCGTAAAAAGTCGCTGGGTTGGCGTCGTTGAGTTTGGCATTCGCGGCAAATCGGTCGACTAAATCCGGGTTGGCAATAAATGGCACGCCAAACGCAATGGCATCCACGAGGCCCTTGGCAATGGCGTCGTTGGCTTCGTCCTTGGTGTAAGCCAAGTTGGAAATGAGTGTGTTTTTAAAATGTTGGCGAAAGATCGAGAGCACGTCGCCTTGTTGGACTTTGGCAAAATCGCCGCGAATGACATGGACGTAGGCAAGGTTCGCGTCTTGGCAGATTTTGGCCAGTGCTTGGCTCAAGCCAAACGGGTCTTCATCGCGCATGGAATTACTCAGTGGCGAGAATCGAATGCCGACTTTGTCGGCGCCGACAGCAGCCACGACCGCCGCGACAAGCTCCCGGAGGAACCGTGTCCGGTTGGCCAGCGAGCCACCGTAGCCATCCGTTCGGTGGTTCGAGCTCGATTTGAGAAATTGGTCAACCAAGTAGCCATTCGCACCGTGGATTTCGACGCCGTCAAAGCCAGAGATGTCAACGGCGTGCTTGGCCGCGGCAGCGTACAGCGCTATGATACCAGGGATTTCGTCAGCCTCCAACGCACGCGGGGTGACATGTGGGACGCGGCCGTGGATCGTTTTGATGTCCCCATCAATGGCGATGGCCGATGGAGCAATCGTGGGGGTGCCGTCGTTGTTGTCAGGATGGATGGCGCGACCGGCGTGCCAGATCTGGAGAAAGATCTTGCCGCCCTTGGCGTGCACGGCGTCCGTTACGTCCTTCCACGCGAGCTGTTGTTCGAGTGTGTAGATGCCAGGTTCGTTGATGAAGGCCGACGAATTGGCAGTGATCATGGTACACTCGGCGATGATGAGACCCGCCGACGCACGCTGGGCGTAGTGTTCCACCATGAGGGCATTCGGGAGATGGGCACGGCCGGCGCGGACACGCGTGAGCGGCGCCATGAAGATGCGGTTTGGCAAAGTGAGGGTACCGACTTGGATGGGAGAAAAGAGGGGTTTGGTAGTCATGTTGCCGTGAGGTCGAAATGTTAAATGGGGAGTCTGCTGTGTCCCGGGAGAGCATGTCCCGACGTCACTGGAAGCCTTCCATCAGGTGTTCTACGGTGTTGTGTCATGTGCGGAATGATCACGTCGACCAATGAGAACGCTGCGTCGGCCCACGTAACACGAGAAAAGATCTACCTCTTGCGTTATACTCCAATGTAGGAGTAAAGACCCGTTAAAGAGCCAAGCCTCGCCTTGGTTATAGTACAATTTATGTTTAAACAGAAAATATCAGATGGCATTCACTGAAGTTGGCGACATCATGACAGGAGACTCAACCTGATACTTTTGACAGACTTGCATGTGGTCATAAAGGGCACCCGCACCGATGGAGAGTCCCCGTCTGTGAGCGAGTCCTCTACAGAAACGACCAATCAATAATGTGGGCCGGAGGGAGTCCAGAGGATGTCGTAGCAGTGACATCGAGTCGACAATCACGACTCCAGTCCTCTTCAAGTGTGTAAACTGAACTATACTACATATGTAGTACATCAAGGACGACTTCAACACTGCTGACATTGAAATCCACGGCGCGATCATTGGCTTTTTGGTCGACCAGTGATTTGGCGACTCTTCGTGGTCGCTTGTCCAGAGAACTCGAGCCGAGCCGCCAAAGAACCCCCAGTCGAGTGTGAGCCCTTCAGACTGAGCTAACTACTCGGAACTAGATACCCTCCTCGTTTACACACAGTTGAGGTGGATGCAAAGATCTGTCCAACGTTTGGATATTTCTAGAATGTAGACTCCAAGTACCAGTAGAGTAAATCAGACAAGGTGGAACCATAATATAGACATGAACTCTATTGTGATCTCAACACACATTCTGTTGGCGAAACTTGTCCGTGTGTACAAGTAGTCCCCCCGACGCCAGAGGAGGTCGCTTGAGCTCGTGGCTTTTGATTTTCCTGCGAAGCGCCAATGTTTAGAGAATGAATCAAGCACAACAAAGAGCCACGACAGTAAATTCGTAACGGGCTGAAACGTAACATGAACTGAGGGTCAAAGAAGGTTGACCCAATGTGGCACAAGAGAGCGAGAAACTGTATGCTCAATCTACTAGTAGTCCCTATATAACAGGGGCTAGTACAATAGCGGTCATCGCATGCGATAGTGCCCTAGCTCTTTAAATTGTTCGGGGTTAGGTATAGAGTGGGCTGCATTTTCACAGTCCGAGGTCAGTCCTGGCCAAACACAGCTAGCGATACTGATGGGTGCACTCGAAAAAAAGGACTTTGGATTGATTCAATTAGATCTCCTGAAGGATATTTGGAAAATATACTCCGGAGTACATCGATACTATCGGGCCCCACGCGCTCCAACTTCTCAGTCACAGCTCAGGCAATACGGCACCCTTTTGGGGGGGCAATGTGAATTTAAACATACAAAATGCTCGCTTGGCGAGGCAACAAAGTGATGACATCGGAAACACTTGACCCGTGTTGACAAACCCCTCACTTTCTCCTTCCAACGTCTGGAGGAGTTCAGTATTTTTTAATCGATATTATCGCCCTATGTGAATCGTAAAAATACAAGTAGAACGTCGTCACACGGCGACAATTATTCTACGTACTTGGCTGGATTGAAGCAAGTATTTACAAAACTTACCGTTAAGCTCAGAATAACTAATCACTCAAAATTACTCACCAGAGACCCCAAAACACACAATAACTCACCGATGGTACCACTATGTATGGTTTGCAAAATAAAATAAAATAATGACTACATACGAATATCAAGTATAATATATTGTCTATTTAATATATAATATTATTACCGAAATTTATCCGGAATTGTTTCAAAATAACTCACCACCGTCAAAAAATATATCACAACCAGAGCCGAAATTGCTTGGTTAGTTATTCTGAGCTTCAGCTTCACGGTATTCACCAAGCATTCCGAGCTGAAACCCCATGCGACGGGACGCAATCAAGCTATCAAGAGTTCAAATGAGTTTTCATTACCAGCAAAGGATCTAGACTAACTAATATACCTCGTACAGTTCAAATAGAGAGCTGGTGTCAGCAAGCGATGAAGTTTATCAGTTGACGAATAAATAGGCGTGACGGGATCTTAGTCTTGAATAGTGTCAGGAATGAGGTGTTGCTTGAGCCAGGAGTCTCGACTGAGTTGCTTGAGTAAGTTGAACACTTTGACGTATCCTTTCTTGAGCGAAAGATCTTGTAGTAGCTGTGCAAGGTGAAGGGTGACCAAACAAGCCGCATGTATTGCAATATCCATCGGAGCTTTCGAGGTCAAGTCGACGCGGAATGTACAATCGTTCCGCTCAGGCCAAATCTGATAGTACACGCAGGCTCGAACAATGGGCCAGACCTTCCGAAAACAGAAGATATAGTACCTTGAATAAATAGTTTGACGATATTATGTCGCACAAACTACTAGTAGAAATATATAACGTCCAGACGAATGGTTTATGTTTTGAGTGGCATACCTGGTGAGTTATCTGTGTTTTGGGGACACAGCAATCATTCTTCGCACCACGGAACTACCGGTAGCTGCCCCGTACAATTGGGACAAGTTGTGCGAGACTCAAGTCAGGTTTTACCGTCCGCGGTGGTTGATCACATCTCAACCATAGTCACAACTCAAATTCCTTCATTTCAGCCATGACGTCCCTCTTCTCCCCGTGCCCTCACTTTGCCCAATCGTATCTTCATAGCGCCGCTCACGCACGTCCGCGCCGGCCCCTCCCATCTCCCGAATGCGCTTATAGTGGAACACTACGCCCAGCGCGCGTCGGCGGGTCTCAGTGTACCATGATCACTGCCAACTCATCGGCCTTCATCAACGAACCTGGCATCTATATAAGCTTGGGACTTGTAGTTAGGGTCAGAGAGGCAACCTCATCAGGAGCGTGCGAGTGAACCTTTCTTGTTTATAGAGGTCTAGAGGTGTTAATAAGCATATATTTTGGAAAATATTCCTCACACAAACAGCAAATTTGGTGAGACCGATTTTCGGCCTTCGCAAGTAAACAAATTTGTTGAGGATTGTATTTTATTAATATTACTTCGAGTACAAAAGATATTTGGAAGCCGTCCAGTGTCTGCAGCTCGCTCGAACTTTGACAAATAAAGTATCATTTTCATTCCGACCAAGGAAAAGTTGTCGATCTTCCTTTTCCGGCTTCTGCCAAAATTAACTGGCAAATATCGGATGGGTTTTCATACCATAACCGGACACGATGGACCATCCGGATACGGAGATCAACCCACGCAACACACACAGCATGAGCGACGCAGGCAGCGACGGGCAAGTGGCGGACACTTCCCCTGTGGACGTTCTCTTCGAAGGCTTCGCAAAGCGCAAGTCGGGCGGTGGCCGCTCCCTGTATCCATGCATACGCACACGTGGATATGTTGTCTCATGGAGGGTATAGGAAGCCCTGTCATCTGCGCATCTACAGCGACGGCGTCGTCGTCGATCTCGAAAACGAGCGCGAGTACACGCTCTTGGACGTGAGCGATTGGCAGGTTGACCAAAAGAAGATCCGGGAGGCGGAGATCACAGACGCGGGGTTGCGCGTGGACTGCCATGGGGACGGGGAGAAGGTCGTGACGCTGTGGCTGGTCTTGCCGACCGAACAGGAACGACACAAGTGGAAGGTGTACTTGGTGGCGGCGCTGCATCCAAATAGCAAGGAAGGCGTCCGCGTGCGTCAAATGGTCGCCCAGGTACCTCGTGCTGTCCGTGATGGATGGCATTCATTGGCGTTGTAGCAACATCGGCAGGAAATGGTGCGATTGGGGTCGAGAGACGATAGATTCATGTTCGACTCGATAGATCCGCGAAGCCGAACTCGAACGGACGCGACTCGTGGTCGAGGAAGCCAAGAGTATGTCGACTGTGTGTCATTGACGAGGCCATTTGAGTTTCCAACCGTAGAGCCGAAAAAGAAGAAAAAAAAAACCAAAGATGACAACAATCTGTTTGATCCATCGAATCCTTGGCGTCAATATAAGAGCGACGACGGACAACCCTATTTTTACAATTCGGTCCGTCCAATACCTTGGATAGCAAGGAATGTTTGACGATGCAAAATATATCGTGGTAGATCACGGGCGAAAGCAAATGGACGCTGGACGACCAAGACTTGGCCACGGCCAACCCGCGTCTTCGTCGACAAGCCAGCGCCGTCAAGAAGCGCGAAAGTGTCTACGAGCCCACGCCAGACATCATCATTGACGAAGAACAGGACGACGACGACTGGGACGACAGCAGACAAGCCAAGGCAAATATGCCACCGCGTGAGAGTACGCTGACACGAGAAGCGAGTGTGAAGCGGCCATCGACGAAAAAGAAACGCGACAGTGTGGTCGCTATGGAGAGCCATCCATTAGAGGAAACACTTGGGGCGATGGAGGACAGTATCAAACCAGTGGTGAACGAGCCAGTGGTGGACCCAGCGTTGGCCATGCTACAAAAGAGTCGCCGCATGGCGGATGGTGGGGAAGATGTTGTACCGGTCCCAACAGCACAAGACGCGACAGAAAGCAAGAAAGTCACGTTTCAGGAGAGCGAGGTATGGGGCAAGCCATACCCCAGCTTAATGTCGATAGGAGGCCCCACCAGCAAGTCGCAAACCCAAGAAACAGGTGGCCAACGCACTCGAAATGATGCTGGGCAGGTATTTAAAATGTTTCGCCAATTTATTAGATTCGATATGAGCAGAGGCCCGCCGTCCATGTTGTCGCGAATGGAGAGCAAAACAGCGGAAAACGAAGGCAAAGATGAACCTGCGTCGAGGCAACGGCCGCAAGCAGCTGAGGAGGACGAACTGCCCGACGATTTGACGTTGACCACGGCCGAGCGGCTCAAGGTATTTAATTTTGGATTATTCAACTGCCAAAGACATGGGTCAGCTAAACGTACATGTACATTGTAGCTGAAGCGCCAGCAACGGCTGAATCAAATGTTTACGGCGGCGGACGAAGACGACACGGATTTATTTTTGAAGGAATTAGCGGCCAAGAAAAAGGCCAAAGAAGCAGTGGACGCGCCAACGAGTGAAGAGAAAGCTGGAGGAGTCGCCGAAGATCCATTTCAGTTCCCCATGGACGAATGGCTCGACGTGGAAAAGGAAATTTTATTGCAGCACCCCACGCCGGTAACCCCAGCTGCGAACTTTGATTCAATATTAATTGGAGTTAGGATGCACCACCAGTTGACGACAGTATGGACGACGAGGCGGTTAGTCGTTTTATTGGGTCGAACAATTATATTTATGATATCTCGTAGGCCCCCGTCGAGTCGAACATTCGAGATGACAGTGAACCTGCGCCTGAGCCCAAAAAAAAGAAAAAAACTAAAAAACTTGCCATTGCGCCGCCTGCCCCACCACCAGCACCAGTGGTCGAAGCCCTACCACAGCCACTGAAAAAATCGAAGTCCGCTCGCGAGAATGGAGAAAAGAAATCAAAGAAAGCCTCCAAATCCAAACCCAAACTGCCACCTGTGGACGTTTTGGAATCGTCCGACGATGAAGTACTATATGCTACTATTACAAATAATCGACGCAAAATGATAGGAAATACCGCCGCCGAGGCAGCAGCGGGTCGAAGAGGCACGAGCTAGCAATGACAATTGCAGATTAATTGAACATGGAAACAATGGATAGGAAACACCAACAAAGAAGAAGAAGAAACCGGTGGAAAATATCCCGCATAAATTACGACGAGAGAGGTCGTCGAAACGCGATAAAATCAATGTCCTCGAGTCGAGTTCGGACCAGGTAAAAATATTAACATTATGCGTTTCTATATCCCACCACTCAAACAGTCGCCACCTCCCCGCGAGAAAAAGGAGAAGGGCAAACACCGACAAGAAACCCCTGTGGTTCGATCCAACATTGTGATTGTCCAATAAAATAAATGCTTCATAGGTGCAGCAGCCACCGCCAGCAGTGGTTAAGTATTCCCTCGAACAAAAAGCAGCCGAATTGCTCCAGGAATCCCAGAGCGATCAAAGTGTCCAACTATATCACAATGCAACCGAACCAGATGGCCCAGCTTGGACGGAACACACTGCCCCCGACGGACGGGTGTACTATTACAACAATAAAACCCAGCAAAGTGTATGGGAAAAACCTGCCGAACTGCGCCAGCCGCCGCCAGAATCCCCACCAAAGCCCAAACCAACCTCGTCACTTCAACCCCCTTACGTGCCCGTGGACACTGGTGATTCGAATTTACATCCCAATTAATTGAGACAAATTGTAGCCCTCGTCGCATTTGAACCGTCGACGTTGATCCCACCCCACGTGAAACTCGATGTGAGTGTGTGTCCCCATTGCCACGCAGTGCCGCCGACTCAACGGTTGGTTTGTCTTTGTGTTTTTATTTTTTCAATTGTATTTGGTTTTTTAATAGGTGCGTCGAGTGCGAATCGGTTTTTTGCGATGCATGCTGTGCCAATCACCACCTCCGATATGGTTCCATGTTTAATCACACGATGGCTCTCTTGTCAGGTACGCATTTGTCCATTTGAAATACCAAATTTCATTTGGTATTTTAATTCATGTCGCATAGTTCCCTTTTGCCACTCGTGCGAAGCGGCCAGTGCGTCCCAATCATGTGTCGAATGCCAAGTCAATCTCTGTGACGCATGCGCGTCATTTCTGCATCGCAAGCCCCCCAAACACTTGCATCGGCGCGTGCCTGTTCAGTAGGACCAATCAGCCGTTGACCATGTCGTCAATGTTTGACCTTTATAGATACGGCGTGCCGTCGATCCCGTCGAATCCGATGGCATCTGGCGGCGGTGTCCAATCACGTCCACCAATGATGGCAATACAGCCGATGGTCTACGTCCCACAGCAACCCCCGGGGTTGTTTTACCAGCCATTGGTTCAACAACCCAACATGCAATCCATGCCAGCCACTCAAATGCCCTTTCCAATGCACCCACAATCGCAGCAACCGCCAATGATCTTTCAAGGCACAATGGCAGCCCAAGGCGCTTCGTCACAAAACATGGTGATGATGCCAGCAACCGCCCCCATGCAACAAC
Source organism: Aphanomyces stellatus (assembly GCA_009835185.1). Taxonomy (NCBI): domain Eukaryota; phylum Oomycota; class Saprolegniomycetes; order Saprolegniales; family Verrucalvaceae; genus Aphanomyces; species Aphanomyces stellatus. The sequence continues at coordinate 9,128 of VJMH01000309.1, forward strand.
CCATGGCCCAACCTGTGGACCAAACAGCCAACGTTGGTGCTGTCCCACTCGCGCAGCTGCCCCGATGTTTAGTTTGTCGCGGTCGGGGCGTGGGGCTTGTTCAAGCCAACGGCAAGTACGTACTGACGACACTGCCTGGTCCACAAGGATACTCATTTGGCACAGATGCGACCACTGCGATCGAAAGATTCAATTCCAACCCGCCAAGGTGTTGGGGGATGTCGACTGGGATGACGACGATGACGACGACGACGATTTCAAGGCCGTCAAAGCGAGCCAACAACACGACTCGGACAGCAGCAGCGATTGGGAATAAGCCATTCAATATCCTCACGCGAGTTTTAAGTGTTGCTATCGCGCCGATGTCTTGGGGCGAGGCGTCGTCAATAAGGAGGGGCTCAGGGGCGGCGGCGGCCTACCACGACCAATCAACCACAATACATCATGGCGTCGTCGTTGTACTGGACGACAAATCGATTTTGAGAAATGTTGGCCAGCCATCTACAATCATCAGGTTTAGGTTTGAATCACTGGCCTCGCGCACCTCCCACGTTCCTTTTCAGCTGCGTGCCACTTGGCGCGGCTAAAACTTGTCTTGGTGTTGTTGAGCCGCGCGAGCATTTTCTACAACGAGCGATTGGCACACGATCTGTTTTTGACAAATTTGGTCGGACGTCATTCTCTTGGGCAATCCGCTTCTGTTCCCGTTTCCGCGCCACAAATGTCATCGACGGCCCCGGCCGCGTTTGCGGCGCGACGTGCCGAACGGGCTACAGAGATATATAAAGACGGATGCTTCCGGTTTGTCACTCTACTTTGTCAAGGTGGGCCAGCTTCCGCGCCAAGCAATTGTTTTCCCGCTCGATTTCATCCTGTCGAAGCATTTCGGGGGTCGTGTAGGCTGGCTTGACGGGCATGCGGACAGTTGGGGACTGCGTGTGCAGCGTCGCGCGGGCACGGGCCAGACGTGTGTGATGCGACTCGAGCGTGAGGCCATGCCACTTGTCTTCGAGCACCTTGTTGCAGCCGTCCCATGCTGGCTTGGTGGAGCCCATGGAGCAAGATGGGTGACGATCGGCGTCGTGTTGGGCTAAGAATAGACAGCCTTCACCCTCAAAAGCGGACGGGGTTTTGTTCGTCGATCCAATCACAGCTCAAACGACCCAAGCTGTGGACAGCCCAGCAAGACCCCACCACTTGACGACCCCTCCGACAGATGCAACTTCCACCACTGTCATCCCGAGAGCAATCATTGTATATGCCATCGTCGCACCAACAAACTTCCTGCGCCTCATCTTTTCTCGATCGCTCCGTCGAGTCGCATCATGCATGCTACGGATGCCTCCTCCCTTTGAGCACAGCTGGGGCTTACGTCCTGCTCGACGACACACAAGATCCACGCACAACGCACCATATTTTCGTTGTTGCATCATTTAAATCAACCCAAATTCATCAAAATCGAGCTCGTCCGTGAGCGACTTCATGAGAAACTCGTCGTAATTGTGTCCGAGGGCCGCTTGGGGCGGCGGGTGTTGGTGCATCGGCGGCGGGTAATGGGCCGTGTACATGTTGGCTTCGTGTTTCATGGCGCCGTGGCCTTGCAGCATCTACAACCAACACTCATCAGAGTCGGCAAAAGCGATGACAACGACGTACTTGTTGCATTTCGTTCGACTGGATGTGCTGTTGTTGTTGGTACGGCATGTACGAGGCGTTGAGCATCGCCGTGTGCGAGCCACTAAAATCCGAATAGTCGGCGGCCCAGTTGTTCATCATGGCGGCGTGGTTGGGCTGGTTCAAATGGGGCTGGGGCTGGGGCATGCCCATGTTGGTCGTCGTGCCCATATGTGGTTGATGTTGCATGTTGTTGAGGCGGCGGTTCTGCGCGTTCGCGGCGGCCGCGCGCGTCGGATTTTGCTTTAGACTCTTCCATCGGATCTTGACCGAGTCCTCCGTGCGCCCTGGCAGCATTTGCGCAATCTGCGACCACTTGTTCCCGAGCCGCGCCTGTTGGCCCAAAATCAGCTGGTCCTCGTCTTCCGCGTACGGGCCCTTGTTGATCGACGGGTCCAAATGGTTGCGCCAGCGCTCACGGCATTGCTTGGGCGTCCGGCCAGGGATCTGCTCGGCGATTTGGCCCCAGTTGTTGCAGCTTTGCTTGACGAGGACTTCGAGGATCTTGTCCTCTTCAAACGACCAGTGGCCCTTGACGAGCCCGGGTTTGAGTACCTTGCGCCACCGTTGCAAGCACTGGACGACGTGATGCTCAACAATCACACATTTTGGTTGAACATACCTGTGCGTGGTTGCGACCCGGCACACGTTCAGCAATGGCTTTCCAGTTCTTCTCACCGTGGACGCGCACGCTCTCCTTGAGTGCCGTGTCCTGCGCCTTGGTCCATCGCTTGGTTGACGGCGCGTCTTCTTGGCTGATCTACAGATCGCGTGTCAGACACACACGACACATATTTTGCGACCTCGGTGCCATGCTCGCCGCCGTCGGGTGAATTTTCCGCGTCGATTTCATCGTCTTCGTCTTCGTCGTCATCGTCGGACGACCCCGCTTCTTCTTTGGTCTTTTGCGCAGGGGCGGCCTCGCCCTTGAGCAATTCCCAGTTGCTGTTGGGGCGTTCGCGTTTGCTACAGGATGGCTCAATCCAGACATGAAAGCGGCGGCATCGTCGTCCTACTTGATCATCAAGTCGGCCTTGAGCAAGTCATGGTCGACGCCCGCGAAATCCTCGCGCGAGTCTTCCTCGAGTCGACGCAAGCGCAATTCCGACTCGCCAATGTGTGCGTTGTCCAACATGTTGCCCATGTTACGGATGTCTTCGGTCGTGACGTTCTTCATCGACGACTGGCGCGAATTCGCGCGTTGGAGACCGGCCCTACACAGACAGGCGTGGGTGCGTCGTCGACCAGAGGCGATGGCGCGATCTACCGAGGATCGCCAGTGCTGCCGCCGCCTTGTTGCTTCAATCGCTCAAACTTTTCGTGAAGACTGGCAAGGAATCGCTTCTTCGCGGGGACGGGGGCATCCATGAGGGTTTGGATCACGCGGAACTTTTTTTCTTCCTTGAGTTCAATCAAGTAGGACGAAAGCATGTTGCTTTCCTCGGCCGTGAGCCCTGTCAAGCATCGGAGGAACGACATGGACGCTTCCGACGGCAACGACATCATCAACGCATTCAGGACATCGCCAAAGTTCCCCGATTGCTGTTGTGCCGTCGACGCACCCGCGGCAGCTTCCGTAGATGCTTCCGCCATCTCTCTCCCTCTTTTCAAAATGGGCCTTTTTCTTTGGGGGACTGGCATGGCGTATCCGGTCACGTATCCGGAAAAACCGCCTCTGACTCGCATGTTTCGAACGGGTAAAAAACGATGCCGACAACAGTGGGTCATCTTCGTCCCTGTCCTCGGCCCGCTATCATCCCTGACTCACTTGGCGCCATCGTGTGCTCTAAAGCATCATACAAGTCAATGTAGATGGACGCTTGAGGGGGGTCAACTCGTGGTGCCTAGCGAGTGAGTAGGACAAGTTGGGTACAACGTTTAAAACGTTTGATTCGCGTTTCAAATCGTTTGAAACGGCTTGGCTCAAAGTTCAAGTCGTTGTGAACACGTACGAAACGCGCTCCGATCAGGACGAGAAGGCTGGGCAACGAGAGTGATATGCATATACCAGCTGTGGGTCCGACGGACGACCCAAGGTGGTGCAAAAGGGGGCGCTAAACTACTTGGGGGACTCGTTGGGGGTGGAGGCCAGGAGGTTAGGGGTTGAGGAAGGACGTCACTGGTGAGTGCTGCGTGCCCTGCCGCAAGAGGCAATTGCCGAGTATTGTTTTTGCGATGGGTAAACCGTGGGATGGACTGTGATTGGCTGATATTGAGGTCGCAATAGATTCAAGTATGCTTTTGGCCAATCAAATCGATTAACAGTCCTACGGTACGCACGCACAATATGGCATCGGGAATGCATTCTGGACACATTCCCATCCACCAAAAGGCATTTTGCCTTGCCAGTCGCAGATTGGCGATTTTGTTTAACATTCTTGATACACAATGTTCCACTTAATTGTGAATTTGAACGTGATGTCCACATTAACCCTTGTCAGAGTACCGTCGTTTTGCTTGCGGGCCTTGTCTTGCTTTGGGTTAACGCTGGCTACTTCTCGCTCCTGTGGACCTTGGAGCTGGGGTTGTTGACCGAAGCAGAAAATGTAAAATGAGGACGAAGAACACAACCCACGCACCTGACCAAAATACTGCAATGTAGGTGGCAATTCTTTCTACAAGCTAAATAACTCACGTTCAGGTCAGTCGATTCATTACGCCATGTTTCATGAAACGGGCTGTCGGTGGCAGCGTCCTGTCCGTACGTTTAGAGAGCCAGTTGACAACGTCAAGATTTTTTCGATCGTGTATTGACGGGGTGACGATCGGCCAATGTGTGGTTGATACAGTGTAAACTTACCTTCAACAGTGCCCGAGATATTGGACATGCCCTCGAATTGACTTGAGAAATTGAGGCACCTTGGGGGTCGATAATGAAGCTTGTGCGAAACCTGAAGCCTCACTACCAATCAACCACTGCTGTGTTATGTCAGTGGGTGAGGCACCTGTAAATTGACGCAATAGTTTAGAAAGGCAGCTCCTTTCTCGTGTCCTCAGAGTGAATATTCTAATATCGAGGGGTCTGCGAAGGGCAGATATGTGGACACTGTCGACAAACTTGCCAAGCTCAACAAAGGTCGATTAGGCGCTCGACGTTCGTACCGATTTGAGCCAAAAAGAAATCTCCAAAAGTTCTAAAATTATCGCCCTGTGTCCAATGTTCAAGTAACCGATGAAACGACCACACCACACAATGGTTGTCTACATTTGCTCCTTGGCTGCACCATGATGCAAGTGGCGCCACTGTCACAAGTGCCAATTGGTCCACGCACGATACCCACTGAGGCCGCCAAACCCACAGCCTCTGAGCGCATTCGCCTCTGGGCCGGCTTCTTCTACCTCATCTTTACGCTCTCGTGCAGTGTTTGGTATGTGCTTTTGCTCGGGCCTTCCTTGACCAACAACCTCTACTGGCCACACTACAACACCACGGGCTACCAAGTCTTTTTGATCGATCTGCTCAATATGAAGCTCCAAACGACGTCCCATGACGACAGCGTCGATCTCTTGTCAGTTGATGCAACCATGCTCAAATCCTATGCATCTTCGGCCGTCCAGCCAGACTTTTACAATAATTATGCCCGCCGCGTACTCTTGTCCGAGCTCAATACACTCGAAAAAGGCATCCAAGGCATGCGAAGCACCGCGCCATCCCGCATGGCCTCCCCGTATGTCCAATATTGCTGGGTCGATTTCGACCGCCGATGGGACATTGCCCACACGGATGTGCGGTCGCAGCGATGCCGCCAACGGTACCAAAACAACGCGGCGGTGTATCTGGAATTCCTTGCGCGGAACGTCGACTGGGGTGAATTTTTGGACGCGAACAGCAATTCGTGGTCAATTGTGATTGGCTTGGCTTTGCAATCGACTGCTGAAGGCATCCAATGGCTGGCTGATCGACCATGGCACTCACTGGCATTGGCTGTGGAAGCCGAAGTGGCGTACCTCATCGCTCTCAATTTGACGCGCTATCAACTGCAATGGCAAAATGAAATTCAATTGGGATTGGCCGAGAGTGTCACGATTCAAAATGCGCTCAACGCACAACAACAAGTACCACTCAAAGCCATGGGGCATGTCTGGGGGCCATGGACTTCGATCAACATGTTTTGGAACTTTCGAAATGACTTGGGGACGTTGCGATCGTTGAATGTGAGTTTGATCCGCGGCGCACCCAATTATTTCCAAACGGTCGGTGGCAGCGATTTCTTTTCGAGTCAACTGGGGCTGCAAGATGCCACCGGCAATTATGTTGCTCAAACGGGTGCCTTTTACTTCAACATTGGTCCATTTGGTAGCGTCGATTTGTTGTACGTTCAAGTCCCTCGATCGCTCACGTTGCTGTATTCCGAATTTGTGCAACATGTCTTGACGACTGTGGGCGC
>VJMH01000310.1:0-11236 GCA_009835185.1 Aphanomyces stellatus
GGACGACGGACACTTGGCCGTCGTCGGCGTCTTCTTCGAGGAAGGCGACGAGAGCGCGTTCCTGGCCCAGTTCTGGCATGCGCTCTCGGACATGGATCCCTCGGGCGAGAAGCTCACGGTGGAAAACATCTCGTTTGAGGCACTCGACATCACAAACGAGAGCTTCTTCCGCTACAAGGGGTCGCTCACGACGCCGCCGTACACCGAGGGCGTCGAGTGGGTCATTGTGAGAGACCCACGGACGATCTCAGCTGAGCAACTCCAAGAGTTTATCAAAGTCATTCCTGGGGACGCCAACGCACGCGCGCTGCAGCCCATCGACGGCGCCGCGGGCAAAGTGCTCTTCTGCTGCGAAGCTTGAGAGGAAGACGAATTCCTTGTGTCGTTGTCCATACGTAGTTTATTGTCCCCATATCACAATTGAGGTCGTAGATATTGCGTGTTTATACTGCCCACTTCCAAGTTCAAGTCGAACAAATTCAAAGTGCCAAGATGTGCCTGCCCTGCGGATGAAGGTTGGCCTTGCTGTCGTCTCCCTCCATGCGTTGGACAAGGGGCGCCTTCCGAATGGATTGCATCTTCAAGCCAGATGGGTCATTCGCTCCGTCAGCAGCAACATGCATTTGACAGGACATGTGGTGGGTGATGTGGTTGGTTCGGATAGTGTGCTCTCTGCCTCGTGTTCGAAACGAAATCAGACGTCTTGAACAGTATGATGTTTCCGTGTCACTTGATTTTGCCAAAAAGAATTCGAAAATGCTCGAAATTTTCACCTTTTGTAACAAAAAGTATGAAGTTTAGCCGAAATATCGTTCGGAGTTTTCCCTCGCGTTTTTCGAGCCCTTGGTTGTGTGTCTCAGATCGAGGATGTCGATCTGGCTCGTAGATGCGTACGCACCACCTAGAGGTCCATGCGTCGTCGTCGCTCGAGAGCCTTCGCCGACGAGCCGGCGACGCCGAGCACAATGCAAGATCGGTTCCTTTGAAACCACCCATCCAAGGCAACACGTTTCGAACGCGTTTCAAACAAGGATTCGTTTCCCCCGCGCGGCATTTGCCTTTGCTGCATGTGCTGCTGTTGAAGCAAGTCGCCTTGTCCAAGTCGCAGTTGCCGCCGCCCTCATGTCGCTGGATCTGCGGGATACGACAAGCGGTGTCGTTGGCGCCGTCTTCAACGTGTATGCGGGCCTCCCCTTTGATGTCGTCAAGGTCCGTCTCCAAACGCAGAGCCCGACGTCCGTGCCGCGGTACGGCGGCTTGGTCGACTGCTTCGCCAAGACCGTGCAGCAAGAGAGCGTTCGGTCGCTTTGGAAAGGCGCGATCCCGGCGCTCTCGAGTGCCATCGTCGAGAACGCCGTCCTCTTCAGCGCGAACGGGGCGCTGAAGCGCGTCTTCTTTGGGGCAGGCGAATCGCTCTCGACGCTCGACGAAGCGCTCGTCGGGAGCGCGTCGGGTCTCTTCTCCGCCGCCGCCATCACCCCCGCCGAAGTCATCAAGTGCCGTCTCCAGACGTACGCGCACGCCGAGTCCATGGGCATCTGGCGGTGCACGCAGTCGATCGTGAAAGAAAGCGGCGTCATGGGCTTGACGGCGGGCCTCGGCGCCGTCATCCTCCGCGACGTCCCGTTCAACTTTTGCTTCTTCGGCCTCTACGACTACTACACGGCCAAGTTTATGGATCTCTCTGGCATCGACTCGCGCCGCGAACTGCATCCGCTTATGGTCCTTGCGTCGGGGGGCTGCGCCGGCGCGACCTCGTGGACGATCGTCTTCCCCGCCGACGTGATCAAGTCGCGCATGCAGGTCGACACGCGGCTGACGTTCCAAGCAGCTGTCCGCAAAGTGTGGCGCGTCCAAGGTATCCTCGGTTTTTACCGCGGCTGGAGTTCCGCAGTCTTGGGAAGCTTCCCCGCCGACGGATGCTTGTTCCTCGGAGTGGAAATGACCCATCGGCTGTTTGCACACTTTGAGAGCAACGTATGACGTGTAATGTCATGAATGTCCTGTCCGCTGTGACCGCTTGAACGGCGGCGATCGCAAGCTGCTCTCTGCCTGCTTGGACCGGCGGTGTCGCGGGGACGAGATTCAGAGAAGCACGTTCGAGAGGTGGCACCATTGCAGTGTCCATACAAACGAGAGGCATCACGACGGGAGACGCGACAGCTCGAGCGGGTGCGATCCACAAACCAGCACATGAAGCACACTTTCGTGCAACAACATCTATCGGGGCAAGTGCGGCGTCGAAGGATGATCACAGTGTGAGGATTTTTCCTGTTCACACAACAGTGGACATTCCCAGTTTCAGGACAGGAATGCATGCGCCGACTGTATGTTTCAATGTAAAATTTGAATGGTCTGGTTATCCGGATGCTGGTCGTTTGAATTCAGTCGGTCGTTATCCGGACGGAACCCCACTTGTGCGCGAAAACTGACGCCCAGATTGGTCATTGAGTTGGGTTGCACCGAGTCCTGCGTCCGCCGCCGCCGCCTCTGCTTCCCATGCCCCCACCGCCCGAGCGAACGTGGATGCGTCTCTTTGGCTACGTGCTCTGCACGTTCGTCTGGGTGTACACGTGTGAAGGCGTTCTCGCGGTCGTCTTTGTGCTGGGCCTCGCCGTCGGCCTCTGCACGTGCCGCATTAGCAACTTGCTCTCGGGGGTCTCCCGCGTCGCGTGGCAAGTCGAGTTGTGGATCTATCGAATCTACGTGCCCGAGTCGACGCTCCGCCTCCCGCGCGTCGAAGTCATGACCCTCGATACGACGTTCTGGACCGCCGCATACTTTCTTCTCTGGAAAGGCGCCCAAGCGCTCTATTTTGCGGGCGTGTTTGCCGCGCTCCGTGCCGCCGTCGAAAATTTCATCTACCCACAACCGCCAACCACGACGAGGCCTGCCTTCATCTGGGACGTGCCGGCGCCGACCGCCGCGCCCATGCCGAGTGCCTTCCCCATTGTTGCCTTGGTCGGGGTCTTCTTCAGCACAACGATTCTCCTCGTGTGGTTCTCGACGTGGTTCACGAGCGTCTACTACAAGTGGGTCATGGGGGGCCTTCCCGTGGAGGAATCGGCGACGCTGAACCCGCAGCGCGGCCCCCAACAGAAACCATTTCTTCCGCTCACGTTCAGTATTGGGTCTGGTCCGCCGCTCTTTCCGCACCAAGGAGATGTCACAGAGCCAACCACTTTTCCACCGTTCCCGCCGTTTCCACCAAGTGGACCCATGGGCCCGCCGCCGCCGCCCCCGCCGCCCTTGGGCCGCCATTCGTCGTCCCAAACCAGTGTCTCATCCGTCGGCAGTGCGTCGTCGTCGGCCTCGCATGTGTCATTGCCACCAGGCTCGAGTCGCCGCCTCTCCACGGATGGCCCGCCGTCGTCGGGGGGCGGCGTGCACCCGCTCATGCATTTCAAGTCGACATTGACCGAGCGCAACGGCGTCCTGGGGTTCCCCGTGCCGCCGCCACCACCAACATCGGCGGACGCGTCCGACCCAAAGACTCATGGGACCATGTGGAGCGCGTTGTTTGGGCTCGGTGGCCGCCCATCCCTGCTTCCCAGTGCCGACGCGACAAGTTCCACACCCGTGTCATTGCCGCCGATGCCGACAGCCGCCAACGACGCCGTCCACTCTATCGGCGCCAATGCAGCAAGCCACCACCATATTCATCCGCCCCACCACCATCACCCACACAACCAACCAAGCCATCATCACCCCCATCCAGTCCACCGCCACGATGCGCGAGGGGCCAACAAAGACGCGGCGCTCACGCTTGCGAAACACCAACTTCAAGCGCTCCATCATCTTCTCTTGACGCGCAAGGAAGGCACGTACGACCACGCGCGGGTGCAATTCCACGCGCTCGAGCAAATGGTCGCGGACGTCCGGTCGGACGTTGACCGGGAACAGCTCATGGCGTTCTGCGGCGAGATGGTCGCGGCGTTGGACGAGTGGAAGGCGTCGCTCCTGGATCATCAAGCCCAGTGGCAACAAACCGAAGCAGCGGTGCGCCAGACCGAAGCAGCGACGCGTCAAGCAGAAGCTGCCGCGCGGCTGGAGGCAGCCGTGCAGCAGCAACAAGTTGCCCAGCAAGCCATGGAGAATGCCCGACAAGCAGAGGAACTCGCGGCCGTGGCCGCGCAAGCCAAGCAAGATGCCATGCGAAGCATGCTCGAGCAGCATCTAGAAGGCTTTCGCCGATTTCTCGCCGACAGAACGATCGACAATGCGACGCGGCACTTTTTTGAGCAACAGGTCGCCGACCTCGAGCGCCAATTAGCCCAAGTCGACCAAGGACCGGACGCGTCGTTTGTCGCTGCGTTGATCAACCGACCGTACACGCCGATGCCAGGACTGGATCCAACGCCGTCGCGACCCGACCTACCTCAGATTGTCCAAAACATTGACAACCACGAACCCGACACGTCGGTCTTTTCAACGACGACGGGGCAATACGAGAGGCCGATTCGCGACGACCGGCCCGTGCAAGCGGGGTTTGTCGTGTCCCCGACCAGCTACGACGCCCCGGATGCCGCCGGTCCGTCCTATGGCCTCCTCTCGCCCGTCTCAAACACCGCATCGTCGCTGTTTGAACTGACCGACAACACCTCCCCGGCCTATGGCTTGCTCTCGCCCCAGGCGGCGACGGTCGAGACCAAGGACTTTGAGTTTGCCCCAACCTATCGGACGGTCGAGGGCGTTCGGGACAAGGTGCATTTCCTCGCGTTCGCGCCGCCGACCGTGGGCCACACGATGCATTTTGCCTTGAACGTCTGGGCTTTCCTCGTCCACCAGCGGCCAGAAATGCTCGAACAGGCCAGGGCCGCTGACGCCGCGGCGCGCCAACTCTCGCGCGAGATGCTCGTGCAGATTCGGCGCGGCGCCCTCACCACTGTCCACCTTGAGGTACCCGTGGGGTTTGCGCTCGAAAGCGACGCGACGCAACAGATGACGTGGGCGGGTGACGTCACGAGCGTCCCGTTCAATGTCCACTGCACATCCCGCGCGCCCCTTGGCACGGCGCTCTTCAAGGCCACGATCGTTGTTGGCACGGATGTGGTCGTGGTGCGTGCCTACTTGTCGGTCGCGGCGACCGTGGTCGACGGTGACGACGCGGCGCCTAATGAATTGCGATGCGAGTACGAAGTGTTGCCGAAAACGTTTCCCGAAATTCCGTACCAGCGGCTCAACGTCCAGGAATTGATTGGCCGCGGCAACTTTGGCGATGCGTTCCGCGCCGAGTACAACGGCAAGCAGGTGTGTGTGGTCTCCGTCGTCGTCGTCTCATGGTCCATCTAGGTCGTCGTGAAAACCCTGCGCGCGCAAGAAGGCCACCGCGAGCCGAGCCCCGAAATTGTCCAAGAATTCCGCCACGAAGCGGCCGTGCTCCACATGTTTGGCCACCACCCCAACATTGTCCCGTTTGTCGGCGCGTCCACGGACCCGACCATGCCGCTCTCGCTCGTGACCGAATATTTGCCATGGGGGAGCATCGAAGAGCAGTACAACCGCCGGTTGACTGCGCCACAGAAGCTGCGGCTCCTCGCCGACGCCGCTGCCGGCGTGCTCAACATGCATGAAGGCGGATTTCTCCACCGCGACATTGCCGCGCGCAACTGCCTCGTGGATGCGAACTTGCGTGCCAAAGTGTGTGACTTTGGCATGTGTCGGCGCGTGGACGCAAACGGCGTGGGTCAATTCGCGCCTGGCGTCGGGCCTCTCAAGTACATGGCGCCCGAGTCGCTCCAGCCGCCACATGCGTTCTCGTACCAGTCGGACGTGTACGGCTTTGGCGTGCTCATGTGGGAAACATTTGCCGAAGCGAAACCGTTTGCGCGGCTCACGGCCCCCGAAGCCGCGTCGCGCGTGCTCGAAGGTGGGCGGTTGGACGTTCACTTGGCCGTGATCCCTGCACGCGTGCAGACGCTCATGGCGGCGTGTTTCCAAGAAGACCCTGCGAAGCGGCCAACGATGGCAGCAATCGAAGCCGCATGCCGCGACCTGGCCGTGGATTGAGAGACAAGAGTGACGTTGAATTAAAGTAGACACCATAAACCAGAGTAGAAGACGACATTGGACAATCATATATAGATGGATTAAATAGTAGAGAGACATGGTCGTTTAGACACGGAGAGTACGTGTCGATGTCAACGACGTCAAGCGACGCCCCGTCGCTGGGGCACGCTTTTGCATGGATGGGAGGGCTTTGGGCCGTTGGAGGAAGCGTGCGACGTCCATGTGTCCGTGTTTCTGCGCGACCTGAATTGCATCGGACCACGGAAAGCCCGTGGGGTCCACTTGAACCAAGAAGCGAACGGTCTTGACATGGCCAAACTGGGCAGCCCAGAGCAAGGCACGGTCGGTCTGGCCCACATGGCCGATGCTTTGGAGGTACGCAAGCATCGGGACTTGATCGTTCAAAGCGGCAAAGTCCAGCAGGTTTTCCTTGTACGAGAGGAGGTCGTACTTGGCATGCATGTACTGCGCAATGTCGACGCGGCCTTGGTAGACGGCATACTGGACGACGACTTGTTGCATCTTGTTGGAGATTGTGAGCATCTTGTCAAGGCGCGTGAGTCCATGTTGGTCGAACCAAGGGCCAAGGATCGCATGGGTTTGCGTCATGCGGGGACGAATGAGGGCGGGGTCGTAAAAGGCCGCGTAGACTGGGCAGAGCTTGGTGCGGAAGATCTTCATGTCTTCGTGGATGCCGCGCTGGAAGGACGTGACGAGGGACGAGAGATCCGAGCAGAAGAGGACAGCGGCGGATGCCATGGTGGATGCAAATTGGAAAATGAGCTCGGAAGAGGCTGCTGGTTGCGTCTTGGTTCCGACGACCCGGTTTTCCCCTTCAACGACTGGATCGCGTTCAGTTTGACACAGAAAAGCACAATTTAACGCATGCTGATTGGCTCGCAACGAGCCGTTTCACGCAGACTTCAACAAGGAATGTTGGTCACGAGCCTGTCACTGCAGTGGCTGTGGCTGGCATGTGTAGCCAGCTCGTTGGTGACCACGCATTGGTATCGCTGCAGTCGCATGGCGCTGCTGCGGTGATGCGCTGCTGCGACGAGGATGCGAGACATCCTGGATGGCTTGCGAGGTCTAGATGCGACGACACTGTTCGTTGGAGTGTTGCCGTCATCAACCACATCCGCTGTTTCGAAAACCAAACACGAGTTCCAACTGAGTAGAGTCAACAACTTGACTGTATTCTCTCGAGAAGACGTACTGGTACGAGTTGGTAGTAGCTACGGCACTTTGAGGTAGAGATTGTTCTTGTGGCCAACTGTGCTCAGTCCTGGGTGGACGTTGAGTGACTTGAAGATGCGAGCAGGTGAAGACGACCCAGAGAGTTTCGCCCCATGCTCCTGCTCCGTGCTTCACTCTTGGCCATTCATGCATCATACGGGGAGTGTCCTATTCTTGTGGCTCCATGTGCGATGTGTACAGGCCACGCGACGAGGCGAGTGGCTGCCCCAGGCTGTCGCGAAACCAACGAGTTGGGTGCATTTTGTGGCAAGGTTGTCATCTCTCTGCTTCCATGTGGCCTTCTCTGTGTTTGCAAGTTCAATCTCTCTTTCTCGCCACCACAGTAGATGGCGCCGAATCGAGCAACTCTTTTCATGTTCCTTGTCTTTTTACAATCTCAGAGTTGGGTCTTCCCTTCTCACCCATCAGATGCGGCAGAGGCCAGCGATCATTTTTCATGCGGTGGCTCGTCTTCGAGTCAAGACAGACAAGTGATAGCTAACCCCATTTGTGGGGGCCTCGGCCGGGTAGGCAATGGCCCTCCATGATGGCAATGCGTGGCGCCGCCAGAGCGATCGAAGGAGACGTTGTTGCATCTCGAGTATCTTTTTTTTTTATCAAGGGCGACAACCACAACCCACTGGCTTTGTTTGCATCAGCAAGAGAATTTTTTCTTGGCTACAAGTGGTCCTGAAAATAAATAAGAAACATACGCGGTAAATAAGTTTGATGAGTGCCAAATTGGATTGGCTGACTTGCGTTTGCACACCCAGAACGTGGACCTGACGCCACAAGAGATCTTTGGAACCTCCAATCGATTGACATAGATTTTGTGTGATTGCATTCAAACGCGATGTCTTGGACGTATCCGATTGAACCCCACTTTAAATCGAAGTGGTTCAGTGGCCCCTGGCAAAGCGCCTCTCAATTTGCAGCCCATCCCCCTGGCCCCCATTTTGCTCTAAAACAAGACAAAGTCGGAGTGGCGCCCGTCCAAACCAAGGTTCTAGAATTCCATCTTAAGATAGATTGCACTTGGTGTCCCACTCGAATGATGTATCGGCCACGCGATCTCGTTGAATATTCACTTGTCCGTTTAGCCTGAATAATTCCCCCTGAGGCTGGGGCACATATAGCTGCTTTGGGAGGGGATTTGTTTCACCGCCCCCTTTTGCATGCACAGAATGGACGCTGTGGTCAACATCGAAGGGCAGCGGAATGTTGGCATCTGGTTCGACAGGAGCCACGAGCTACCACAAAGTTGACACGGGCAGGGACCCGTCGAAAGAAAGGACACGCATGAACGAGAAAGTCCCCTATCAAATTATCAGCGGCAGGGAAATCACAGCTGAATGGGACTTCAGAGGCTTTCGAACAAGCCCTGGTGCCCTGGTGCCCTGGCCTGAACATTTTGTAGCTGTATATTTTAAAAACATGAACTGGCGACCCTGACTGAATATGCACGCATATGGGTGGAATTTGCGAACAAGAACCAATTGTGATGTAAAAGCAACACGGATTTCGATTCGAAATCGAACGATGTTGCGTACACCACTGCCACTCGCGTCCTCTCGTCCGTTTGCATACTAGTACTGGTATGCACAATCGATCCATTCATTTGGCATTATTGGAGAATTAATTAACATTTCATTAAAAAGATGTGGAGAAAATAAACAGTGGGGCGTGAAAGGGCGTTAGTCATCAGAGTTGGACTCGGGATAAATTAGTTCAATGAACCCAAAGCTTCCGTCAACTGCAAACTCGACGACCCAAAACACAATGCCGACCAAGATGCACATCTTCCTCGTCGCATCATTCACATCCAAATTGTGTCAAGCAAAATCCCTGCGTGAACCCTGCGAGCGCTGCCTCGACTTCAGATCGCTTGGCTGGGGTGGACGCAGAGTGAATGTAACTTTGACTCATAGGAGTCCCACTGTAGCGAAGTCAAGGTTGGTGTTTTATGCAAAATGACCTTGAAGTACTTTGATGTGTGTCGTTCCTTTGAATGTCAAAATGTTGTGGTCAGCAAGAAGCGACGCTGGTATTGCTAACGTTGAGAGAGAAAAGAACCATTCGTCCCGTAGCGTCTCTGAGGTGAACCCAAAGGCTCGCGAAAGCAAGGCCACATCATTGAATTATATTTGTGACGCAATTTTTCCTCTTCAAGGGATTCACTTTGTTACAACGTCGTATTTCAACGGCGGAATGGGAAGGCTTGCTGCCTTGGCCAACCTCAACAGGCAGAAAACCAGGTAACCAGATGAGCCGTGCATGCCATTAAAACTCGTGACGGCCTCAAGTCTGACTCTGGTTCGTTTGGTTTGGCTTCCCGCCAAACTCTTCACGCCTGGCTCAATGTCGACGAAGCCGGCGCCATGTCTTTTTTATAAACGTCGCTGGGCCTTCCCTTTTGCCTTCACAGGGACACAACGTGCCTGCCACGCGAAACAGACAGGGCCAACCGTCCTTTTCGTACGGTGGAATTATTCCCGAGATGAAATAGTCGTTCAGAACGCACCTGAACTCCAATGGACATTCTCCACCACCAGTAGCTCTCCCAATACGGTCAAGGCTGTGCACAACACTCCGACGGAGGTTTGAAGGTAACATTTTGCGGTGCGTCCATATATTGACTATTCAAGTGGCTCAAGTTCAGAAATCTTGAATATAATCCCGACACAGCCTCCATTTCATTTGCAATCTTTCAACGCTTCCCATCTCCAACTCGACTTGTCGTGGTTCGCTATGATCTATGAGGTTTGGCGACTTGCCTTGTTTGACGCCTTGCTTTGCTCGCGACTTCCTGCGAATACCATTTAGCGTTCGTGTTGCCATCAACTATGCCACGACTGCGAAATGGAGTCACCCCGGATATTTAGTTTGTAGAACCCCACACACAACTGGTCTTCCACTTGTGTAGTGCATCATCTCACCAGATGAATGTGCTCTATGGTGCCACATGCCGAAACGTTTAGCCAAACGACCTTGAGTTGATCAAACGACATAAAATTGAACGTGTACGTTAGCAATACTCAAACTGTTGTAGTTTGTTCCGAAATGATTGTACATCTCGTTGCGCGGTTCGTCTTGGACTCTTTAATTCCGACTCGGCAAGCAAAGTAGTGCGTGCGTTGTCATATAGACCTTTCACAACCACTTATAAACAAACCAATTAACCACGATACTATCTCATCAACGGGTGGGGTCTATTACAGGAGGTCATCCCCCAACGACTGGTATCCCTTTGAAGCCACCAACACCGACCTCCCAAGTTGCCACGGCCGTTGAGAGTTGCGCTCGAGCTCTCTGCCGCCTGCTTTCCTTTGCACGACTCATTTCGTGATGAGATTGGCGCCAGGGCTGTCAACTCGAGGCCATGCAACACCCCATGCCTTAGCAAGTGAGTCCTCTCCGCCATGACCACCGACTTGAGGTACCGTATGGGTGAGGTAGGTATGGGCTACGCTATTTCATCTGATTTGTCCATTCGAAAGGGTTGTGGGTATTTCAAGCGGGATGGACCAACGAGAGACGACCTCGACTGCTGACTGCCGCGAGGGTCTCCTTCCACGAGGCTTCTTTTGACGGTCCCGATTCGATTGAGATTTGCATGGGAGCTTCTTCCCAATCGAGAGTCTGAAATTTGGAAGAAAACGCATGCCAGCATGATCGCTTTGGGCAGGAACGCGTCGCATGAACTCAAATGGCCGGCGGCAAAACCGATCCGTCAATGGAAATGGAGGCGACGATTACTTTTGTCCATCCAGTGCCACCACGACGGACCTGACACTCATTTCGCTCCATGACGCGAAAGTGAACCGCAAGTACAACATGGACTGCCACTTTGGTCGTCTGGACTTGCCTGTCAAGAGCATTTACTTTGTCAATTGGGCTTTTGTACTAACGAGTGTACATGCTCGTGGCAACGACATCGACCACCGGCATGAGTCATGCCTTCACCTCGAATGGATATGTATCGCACGCATAT
>VJMH01000313.1:0-12706 GCA_009835185.1 Aphanomyces stellatus
ATCCACGGTTTGGTCCACTTGAGCAGCAACAGCGTCAGACAAACCAGCATCAGAGGCCGCATCGGACGGAGACGCGCCATCGTCGACGGCAGACGCCACTTGCGCAACTTGATCGTCTGAAGCACCAGCGTCAGCTGCCGCATCGGCGGCGACATCGGCCGAGTCGGCACTGTTGTCGTTCGACGCGTCCACACTGTCGTCAACCGTCGCCACTGCATCCGCAGACAAGCCTGCGTCGGCAGCAGCATCAGTCGGCGTTGCGCCCGAATCGACGGCAGCCGCAACTTGAGACACTTGGTCGGGTGACGCGCCTGCCTCGGCAGCAGCATCTGCGGCCACATCAGCCGAATCCGCAACGTTGTCGGATGAGTCGGCCACTTGGTCCACGACATCCGCCACCACTGACGCATCCAAGCCAGCATCGGCAGCTGCAGCCGACGCGGACGAACCAGAGTCTACAGCTGCAGCCACATCGGACGCTTGCGCAGGGGTAGCTCCGTTGTCGAGCGCGGCATCGGCAGCCACATCGGCAGGATCAGCAACATTCTCAGACGAATCCGCCACTTGGCTCACCACTTCAGCCACGGCATCCGTGGGCAGACCAGCATCCGCCGCGGCAGCTGCAGCAGAGGTTCCCGCATCCACATCGGAGGCGATGTCAATCGCTTGACTTGTCGTCGCGCCGCTGTCAATGGCAGCTGCGGCGGCCACATCAGCGGGGTCAGCAATGTCATCGGCCGCGTCAGTGGCGGCGTCGACAACTTGGGCGGCTTGGTCGTCAGTGAGGCCAGCAGCATCGACGGCAGCCGAAACCGACGAGCCATTGTCGACAGCATCCGAAATCTGCTGCACTTGGTCGCTCGTGGCACCGGCCTCCGCGGCTGCATCGGCTGCTGCTTCGGCCTGCGAAGGCACATCGCTCGCATCGTTGACGACGGCAGTGATCACTTTGGCCGATTGATCATCCGACAAACCCGCTTGAGTCGAGGCAGCAGCGGCAGACGTGTCGTTGTTGTCAATGGCGTCAATAATTTGATCCGCTTGTTCCTCTGATGCACCAGCTTGCAATGCGGCGGCAGCGGCCACTTGACCTTGTGTAACTGCGTCATCAGATATATCGATTGGTTGAACAGCCGAGTCCACTTGTGTGGCTGCTGCTGCGGGCAAACCAGCTTGAATGACAGCTGTACCAGGGTCGGTTCCTGAGTCGACAGCCGTGGCAATTTGCAAAATTTGATTGTCACTTGCTCCATACCCAGCCGCAGCATTTGCAGCAACGTCAGCAGTGTCAATTTGATTAACGGAAGAAGCAACAACATTCTTTTGAATGGCAGATGCGACGGAATCCGAAAGGCCAATTGAGGCGGCCGCTTCGGCAGGGGATTTGCCGGACTCGATTGCAGTGGCCAAATGTACGACTTGATCATCTGGGATACCAGACTCGATTGCGGCATTTGCAGCGACGTCAGCAGGGTCTGCTGCGTTGGCTGATGATTGGGCCACTTGCTTGACAACTTCAGATACAACGGATGGGTCCAACCCGGCCTTCGACGCTGCTGACACGGCAGATTCCCCAGAGTCAATTCCAGTTGCAATACTAAGCGCTTGGAATGCAGTTGCGCCACTCTTTAGCACAGTCGCCGCAGCGACATCAGCGGGGTCCGCAACATTGCTCGACGAATCGACAACACCATTTACGACGTCCACGATGATTGAGTAGTCGAGGCCCGAATCGGTTGCTGCAGCGGATGCCGACTGGCCTGAGTCGACTGCCGATGCAATATCCAACGCTTGGCTAGCCGTTGCGCCTTTGCTCAAAATTGAAGCCGCCGCAACATCTGCTGGATCCACAACGTCCTTCGAAGTCGATGCCACTTCATTGACCACATCCACGATGGCAGCATCGCCAAGACCAGCGCTAGCCACTGCCACTGCCGCGGAAACGCCATTGTCAACGGACGACGCAATCTTCACTGCTTGTTCGCTCGTGGCGCCGTTGTCAATCGCAGCGGCTGCAGCCAAGTCAGACGACTGGGCTACATAGACGGACGCTTCTG
The DNA here is from genome assembly GCA_009835185.1 of Aphanomyces stellatus. Classification (NCBI taxonomy): domain Eukaryota; phylum Oomycota; class Saprolegniomycetes; order Saprolegniales; family Verrucalvaceae; genus Aphanomyces; species Aphanomyces stellatus. The sequence goes on from VJMH01000313.1 coordinate 2,058, forward strand.
CCACCTTGAGGATAATTTTGGCTGCGTCTTCGTCTGAGAGGCCGGCCGCAAGGGCAGCGGAAGATACCGACGAGCCGCCTTCAATGGCATCAGAAATTTTCTCCACTTGACTGCTCGGAACGCCAATACTCACAGCAGTGTTGGCGGCAGCGTCCGACTGTGACACAACGGCGTTCGAGGCATCGGCCACGGCATTGATCACTTGAACCGCCTGGTCGTCCGATAAGCCAGCCTTTTGGGCTGCTGACGCGGCTGAGAGACCATCCGTGTCGACTCCATCGGCAATTTCGGAAGCTTGGTTTTCCGACGCACCAGCCGCCGTGGCTGCGTTGGAGGCGATTTTGCCTGGAGTTGGTTTGTCGGAGGATGTTTGGTCAAGTTGAACGGTGGGTGAATCGTTCGACGCTGGAAGAGCGTCTTGACGGTGTGCATGGGCAACGTAGAGCAGCCCGATGAGGGCAATTTTGGATAGCTTCATGCCAACGATCCAGGAGGAATATTGGAAAGTGGAGCTTGCGCGCAGATTTGAAATTGGTGGATCAACACGTCGAAGGATACGGAATGGTCCAATCATACCAAAGTACGTCGAAACGATGGTTGCGTGGATTGAGATTTCGGATCAACGCAACCTTTCAAGGCATCACGAAGGGGCATTTGGTAACGTACGCAATGCTCATTGGTGGTCGAGGTTTTAAATCCACCCAATGAAATATGGGGTAGACGTCTACTAGGTGACATCCAATCCAAGGTGAAATCATCGCCGAGAAGTGCGAATTCCCAGAGAGTTTAATTCAAGCATTTTTTGGGGGGTGGAATCAAAGCGTTCTTCTGCTTAGTTTGCTTCAATGAGGAAGTTTAGTGTGAATGAATCCAATGTCAATTCCGAAGTGATTCAATTGTGTTTCTTCAATTGACGCAACCCGCGTTTCGTTTTGTTTTGTACAAAAAACAGGTGATACTGAAGTCGTGATTGGCGTATCGTTCGATATCCGCTGGCAAAACAGATGTCACGACGATCCTCGCAATTTGCCATCGAATCAACGCCAATCATTGTCCAACTTGTTTCCTGTTCATCCCATGAAGGTCCCAAACATCATTGTTAGTGGGCTGCTTGTTGTTGTGCAAGCGCAGTACTTCGAACCTTCTGACATCGCAACCACATTCAAGCAATCTGATGTTTCTACATCGTCCAGTTTTGAGTCAACTATTATGGGTGACTCGGGTAATCTCACGCAAGGGCAAGTGGCTGCTCACGCGGCCATCCAAGCCGGCGCTTCCCAGTACCAAGTAAAAGTCATCTCCGACGCCATGGACAGCAAAGATGCGTCTGCCGCCACTGCGTCGACCCAAGCTGGATTGTCCGAAAGTCAATCTGTCCAAGTGATCAAAGCAGTAATCGATGATGCAAGCGACGTACCCTCGAATGCCGAGGCTGCGTCCACTGCGGCGTCCAATGCCGGAGCCACGACCGACCAAGTCCAACACATCTTGAATGCTGTCGTCAATGGTTCGTCCGTTTCTGCTGCTGCCAATACTGCTGGTCTCTCTGACAGCCAAATTGCTCAAATCATGGACAGTGTGATGGATGCCGCCGGCGATATTGCAGACCCGGCGGATGTTGCGGCGGTTGCTGCAATTAATAGTGGAGCGACGAGCATTCAAGCGCTGGAAATTGCGTCACGAATTGACAAAGGTGAAGCGGCTGCCTCCGCCGCAGTAGAGGTTGGTGTCGACCGTGCAGCTGTGGGCAGCATTGTACAGCAAGTTGTGGATTCGTCAGATAAAGTTCCAAACCCCGCTGATGTTGCCGCCGATGCTGTCCTGGATAATGGAGGCACGGTCGAAGATTCCATTCAAATTGCCGCGGACGTCGTATCGGGAATATCTGCTTCAGGCGCTGCAAGTGATGCTGGTTTGGATCCGTCTGTTGTGGCAGATATTGTTGACCAAGTGGCCGACGCATCCGAAAACGTTGCGTCTGCCGCTGACGTCGCTGGTTTGGCGGCGTGGAAAGCTGGATCCACTCCCCAGCAGGTTCAAATTTTGATACATTCTATCGAATCTGGAGTCGACCCAGGTCGCGCAGCTGTCAAAGCTGGCCTGGCACCTTCGACGATCGCCTCTGTGAATGAACGAGTATCGGCGTCGAACGACAACAAAGCTGACTCTGCAGACGTGGCCGCCGACGCAGCTGCCAACGCCGGTGCGTCGAATGCTCAAGTGGCTGAAATTGCTGCCTCGATCGACAAAGGTATTTCACCGGCCGATGCGACGTCGGAAGCTGGGTTGTCTGGCTCTATTGCTGCCATTGTCAGCGAGTCGGTTCAAATTGACGGAGCCGTCGACGACAAATCAACCGCATCAGTTCCAAGAACATACCACAAGGATGATTTTGCAAAACAATCATCTCTAGGTCAAGTGGCAGCGGCTGCGGTCGTGGATGTTGGTGCATCCATGGACCAAGCGTCTCAAATTGCAAAGCTCGTCGACGTAAAGGACGAGTCGGCAGCTTCCGCTTCATCTCTTGCTGATTTGAGTGATGAACAAACTATCAGTGTTATCACTGCTGTTGTCCAAGCTGCCCATGACGTACCCACACAAGCTGATATCGTCACCAAAGCCGCCTCGGAAGCTGGGGCTCCAATCGACGTCGTTCAAAACATATCTAATGCCGTGCAACGTGGGTCCTCTGTTGTCGCTGCTGCCTCTGCTGCTGGTCTCTCGAACAGCCAAATTGTTAAAATTATCAACCAAGCAACCGACGTGACCGATGCAATTGCTGATCCTGCTGATGTGGCAGCTGCCACTGCGTTTGAAAATGGCGCCACTGCCAGGCAAGCGATCGGTATTGCTAGGTCTGTGGGCGAAGGCACTTCTGCCACCTCTGCTGCCACTGCTGCGGGACTTTCGTCGGACGCTGTGGTCGACATTGTCGTCAAAGTGGCCGAAACGTCCAAAAAGGTTGCAGACCCAGCTGACGTAGCGCTGGATGCGGCATTGGAGAACGGTGCAAGCACAGTTCAAGCCATCAAAATTGGAGTGTCTGTTGAAGATGGCTCGTCTGCATCCGTCGCGGCAACATATGCTGGCTTGACCCCAATGTCAGTCGCCAACATTGTCGACCAAGTCACAGACTCGTCAAGCAACATAGCCGATCAGGCCGATGTGGCAGCCGCCACTGCGATAGCCAACGGTGCGTCGAGCGACGATGCACTTCAACTAGCTTTGTCCATCGAAGCTGGTGATTCCTCCGCCACCGCCGCAAAGAACATCGGTTTGAGCCCATCTGCAGTGTTGTCGGTCGTTGACACCGTCACGGACGCATCAGCTAACGTAGCGTCCCCCGCAGACGTGGCTGCCGACGCTGCTTTTGCGTCAGGGGCGTCCATCACCCAAGTAGCGAAGCTAACAAAATCCATCGACGGTGGCGCTGACCCCGTTTCCGCTGCGGTCGACACGGGACTCTCGACGAACGCCGTTGCAGCAATCGGCCAAAGGGTAGCCGATGCTGAAGACAGAAAGGCGGACACCGCCGATGTCGCTGCTGATGCCGCTGCCAACGCTGGTGCGTTGCCTGACCAGATTATTCAAATCGCATCGGCCGTCGACGGCGGGGCGTCACCCGCGGAAGCTGTCTCCAATGTTGGACTGCCTGTCTCAGCTGTCGAACAAGTGAATCAGGCTGTGGCTGAAGAAAGTTTTAGTGCCGTCAAAGGAATTGCGCTGGCGGCGTCGGTGGATTCCCCGAAAGTTTCAGTATCTGGATCGCTTTTCACCTAGATATGTGGCAACAACACGTCGTGTTGAAGGAAACCGTGCTGCATTTTTCCACTGTCAACGTTAAAAATTTATGAACGTACATAAAACTATTCTCAGTCGATTGGACTCAATAATGTTTCCCAAAGCTATTCTGCATCTTTTGAGGATAGGATACAGGAATGCCGAATGCGATTTAGTAGTGGGTTTGGGCATTGGATACACAGAAACGACAAAAAATCCTCGTTAGTGGAGAGCATATCGTGGACAGAGTGTAAGATTTAAAGGTCAAATGCACAGTGGGGGGAGCTACTCTGGCCCAAAACGTTTGATGGGTCCGTTTTGACTTGATTAAAGTATATCAGGTTCATCCAATTTATGTTGATCTTTGTAGGTTGAAATATATGACTCTTGTTCATTTTATCAAGGCTACTTAGACAAGCTAATTCATGCATCAAAGTACTCTGGTAGACGGACTCAGAGCACGCCAGGTTGAAGGACGCCAAGTCCTTTATGGTTGCATCTTTATGCAAATGGGGGAGTTTATAGTCATTCCCCCCATGAACCTCCATTACCTTTTCCATGGCACTCAGAAGGGACAAAAGTCTTTCTTTCCTAGAGCCTCAGGTGGCATTTCTGCAAACGCCTCTTTTACAGCGCTTATAAGGTCATCAATTGAAGTAGTCTTCTTTTTTTACTGCAGGCTCTGGATGGCATTAAAAAAGTCCAAGACATTAAAGTCTGGGCTATTTGCCGGCTGACTTGCCATAGCAATGCCAGTCACACCAAGAGCCAACAATGACTTCGTGGTAACACATCTATGTGGACTGGCATTGTCCTGCTGTATAAACACTCCATTAGGCAGGCATCCAATTGGAAACCTAGCCTTAATGGCAGGAATTACTTTATTAATAATCGCGTCCTTGTAAACGACACCGTCGGCGACGGCAACGCCGGTCGCGAGAGAGAGTCGTGCGCGACCCCAGAGTCGCAAAACTGTCTGCCAACTGCAGCCAACTATACGTGACGCCCTAATGAAGGCGCCCTGTGGCGATTTCCCGTCAACAACAAGCTCCAAAAGCATATCGTAGACGGAGCGGCGTTGCTTGTCCGAGAGATTTCGGCCTCTCTTTGTTGGAGCAGGGGTGCCGCGGAGAGCGAACGATGGCGAAGAGGGCATGCGTGGAGGATTAGTAGAGGTTGGGGTGTCGCGACAAGCGATCAATTTGGATTGTGATTGTGTGGCGGGTGATAAACCCTGTGTGGCCAAGGACCAGGAAACTTTGAACTTCTGTATTTCCCGCCCAATGGCGTCTTTTTTCACGCGAAATACAGCGAATCAATGGGAAGATCGTGTTCTTTCTGTTTATTCAAGCAGACCTCTCAACGAGGTATTTTACGAGTATATCCACCAATCAAAAAACGAATCCATCAAACGTTTAGGGCCTGAGTAGTATGCTTGAAAGAAAGCCATGTCGTGCATTGATTATTGTTATCTCGTCGGGAAATCGGCACGTAGGCGCTTGCACCGTGCCGCTCCCTGATGATATCTGATCGTACGTAACGCATTAAGTACGTTGTGCATCTAAAATTCCTGGTAGCCCGTACTTAGTGGTGCTGGTAGCCCTTGGGCTACCGTGATAGCTTTGACAACTACTTCCAATATTCATCCACCGAATGATTATATATATATTTACTGTTTATAATCTCATTGTAGCTACTGTAGCGGTTACACATGCTCACATAGAAAGGATGGCCCGGGTTCGATTCCCGGTGCGAGCTTTTTTCCACCAAATTCAAAATCGAACTTAATCGAGCACATCGTAGTTATTTGGGCATGATGATCATCATTGATCATAATCAAACGCGGCAAATACCCGCCAGAACTAGAAACAATTTTCGGGTTAATTCGGGTAACATATCAAGATCGCGGTGGGTGATGCGGGTCATGGGTATTTCTCAGGATCGGCCAACGAGAACCAATATTTATCAAAATCGGCCAAAGACTGACTACTCTTGCCAAAATATTTTAATTAGCGATCGGCTCATTGGCTGAAATAACAGAGCAAGTCGACCAGTCATGACCATGGTCTTTCCCGTGTTCTCTCTCACACTCGCAGGAGACCCACAGCGAGGAGCACAGTGACTTCTGCGAATGGGAATGCTCCTCGCTGTGGATCTCCTGCGAGTGTGAGCGGGTCGACTTGCTCTGTTATTTCAGCCAATGAGATGCCGATGGCCGATCGCCAATTAAAATATTTTGGCAAGAGTAGTCTTTGGCCGATTTTGATAAATATTGGCCCTCGTTGGCCGATCCTGAGAAATACCCTGCGGGTCTTTGGGTAGTTAGTTTTACACCTCTGTGCGTTCTTTGACTACGCTAGTTCAACCTTTCAAAGTTCTCAGATTTCAATAATACCAACGCAAAGCGACAAAGAAATCGCCCAGTCCTGGAATTGAACCAAGGCCCCCCGCTTCTCAGGTGATACCAGACATGTTAAAATACACAGCGAATACGTTGAAAGTGTCTTTTTCTTCGCACTGAAGGCCCAATGGAGCTTTGGGATGTTTTGGCTCATCAAGAAACTCGCTTTGCCACTGCATTGCCAAAATTGGGTTGGAAACCCCTTGTATCAATTCCGTGTACATGTTGAGCATCGAAGCATCTGACAGTTTGAAGCAACCTCCTGTAACCCCCCCCCTATATTCCAAAAGGAATCGCCGTTGACTGCAGCGTCGTGTGGCACAATGACGTGGCAGTGGCTGTTTACGCTCGACGTCATGTCCGTGAGAAGTGGCTTGACCGCTGCTTCGATTGGCTGTTGTGAAGCACAAGGACGGTGACGCACGCTTGTCACCCACCTCTCGAAATCCACATCATAGTACGGATAAAATATCCGGATATTAGCCCCTTGAGGGGTGTGTGGCTCTCATTTGAGGATTTTCTCCCGAGGATAACATGTTGGCTCGTTCGATGACTGCTGTTCGCTTTTTCAGCGCCGCCACTGCTGGCAAGAAGGTCGCTGTGTTGGGTGCCGCTGGTGGTATCGGCCAACCCATGTCGTTGCTCCTCAAGGACAACGACCGCATCTCGCACCTCTCGCTCTTCGACGTCGTCAACACCCCTGGTGTCGCCGCCGATTTGAGCCACTGCAACACCCGCGCCCAAGTCACTGGCCACGCCGGCATGGACAACATCGAAGCCGCCTTGACCGGCATGGACGTCGTTGTCATCCCCGCCGGTGTCCCCCGCAAGCCCGGCATGACCCGCGACGACTTGTTCAACACGAACGCGTCGATCGTGCAATCGTTGGCCACCGCCGCCGCCAAGTACTGCCCCACGGCCATGATGTTGATCATCGCCAACCCCGTCAACTCGACCGTGCCCATCGTCGCCGAAACCTTCAAGAAGGCCGGTGTGTACGACCCCAAGCGCCTCTTTGGCGTGACCACCTTGGACGTTGTCCGCGCCAACACGTTTGTCGCTGGCTCGCAAGGCTGGAACCCCCGCACGACCAACGTGACTGTCATCGGCGGCCATGCTGGCACGACCATCTTGCCCCTCTTGTCGCACCTCAAGCTCGACAAGAAGTGGAGCGACGACGAACTCCACGCGTTGATCAAGCGCATCCAATTTGGCGGCGACGAAGTTGTCAAGGCCAAGGACGGTGCTGGGTCCGCCACGCTCTCGATGGCCTACGCCGGCGCTCGCTTCACCTCGTACGTTTGATGATTGTCCAACTCTTTTTACTGATTGACGTCGCAGGCGCCTCCTCGACGCCATGACTGGCGAAAAGAACGTGATTGAATGCTCGTACACGCAAAACAACGTGACCAAGCTTCCCTTCTTCTCCACCCCCGTGACCCTCGGCCCCAACGGTGTCGAAGAAATCCACGCCTTTGGCAAGTTGGACGCCGTCGAGCAAGCCAACTTTGACGCCATGTTGCCCGGTACGTTGACGTTGCATGAGACTCGGAGGCTGATGATTGTCGTCCAGATTTGGAAAACCAAATCGCCAAGGGTGTGGCTTTCGTCAACAAGTAAAGCTGCGGCATGTAGGTTTTTTATAAAACCTTCTTTTGTATCGATAAAACATGATGGGAGTTTTGAGTGGGGAGAGAGAGTAACACGGTGCGACATGACGTGCTGGAGGTGAATTTACCGACAATGGGTCGATTCGTAACGAGCTGTTAAAACGCGTATATGGGATTGTTTTTTGTTTAAACATGTTCATTGACTGACGATATGTAGACCCAACTACAAATAACCAGTGCTTCAAGAACGAACCATTTTGGGAATCGTGCAACATGGTGCTTTACGTGATTGGCTTGGGTTTGGGCGATGAGACTGACATCACGGTCCGCGGCTTGCGTGCTGTGCAGTCCTGTGACAAGGTGTACTTGGAGAACTACACGAGCATCCTCGGCATCGACCACGATACGTTGGTACGTCGTCGACAGCTTGCGTCGTCTCACGCTGAGGTGACCGACAGAGCAAATTTTACGGCCGCGAAGTCATTTTGGCCGACCGCGACTGCGTCGAAACGGGCGCGGAAGTCATCTACGCCAACGCCAAGGACCAGAACATTGCTTTCCTCGTCGTCGGCGATCCCTTTTGGTAACCAGTCTGCATGTCACCTTCGTCTCTCATAGGACTCGTAGCGCCACGACCCACTCGGACTTGATTTTGCGCGCGCAAGAGATTGGTGCTAAAGTACGTCGTTCTCGCATATTGTGATGGCATACTTCCATGCGTAGGTTGAAGTGATCCACAATGCGTCCGTCATGGGCGCCGCGGGTGCGTGCGGCTTGCAGGTCAGTCTTCCTCGTCGTCGTCGTATTTTGACATGTCATAGCTGTACCATTACGGCCAAACGGTGTCGATCCCGTTCTTCAGCGAAAACTGGCGCCCCGACAGCTTCTACGACAAGATTGCGTTCAACCGCAAGGGTGGTCTTCACACGCTCTGCTTGCTCGGTGCGTCACGATGTTATACCAAGTGTCTCATGCACGATGGCAGACATCAAGGTGAAGGAACCTGATTTCGAAGCCATGGCACGCGGCCGCACCGTGTACTTGCCGCCTCGGTTCATGACGGTCAACCAAGCCGTGGAGCAATTGCTCGAGGTCGAAGACAAGCGCAAGGAAGGAGGTAAGAGTGTTGCTGGTGCAAAGGTCGAGTGTTAATGTTGCTCAGTGTATTCGCGCGAAACCCTCTGCGTTGGCATGGCACGTCTCGGCCAAACAACACAAAAAATTGTTGCTGGCACGATGGAGGAGCTTTTGACCGTGGACTTTGGAGCGCCCCTGCACTCGCTCGTCATCGCCGGCGACGTCCACTGCCTCGAAGAAGAAATGCTCGCCCAGTTTTCTGTCAAACTGTTGACCAAGGCGGAGTAAATATAATTCATTTTTGGATGCATTTCAATATATATGCGTATTTGTCCTGAATTATTTCTGCTCACAACATCGAAACGAGGAATGCGGCAGTTGGATGATGTCGTGACCGATTCCTTCTGGGAAGACGACGGAGCGACGCTCTGGATGCTCGTCTGGCGCAGCGACGGGGTCATGTTCGAAACTACGCGACGGAGCCAAGATAAGCCGCGGTCCTTGACATGTTCCGGTGACGCGTTTCTGCAGGCCCTGCATGGAACGTTCCACGATGAAGCAATCACGACTGCCGCCGCGGGGCTGTTGCCGGCGTTCCGAGAGGGTCCTGACGACGTCCTCCTGGTCGACGTGACCGAAGAGAGAGACGGCGTGCATTTGCGGTACGACTCGTGGACGATGACGCGGAGTCCTGCCTCGAGTCAAGATCGGGCGCGTTGTTTGTGGTGCCGAGAGTACGCCGCGCAGGTGTGTGTGTTTCCATGGTAGAATTCATGCAATATCTCATGCAACATCCATGTAGGAAGACGAGCGACGGAAAGCTACGTGTCGCGTGGCGGAGTTGGAAGACCTTGTGCGGCAGAAGGATGCCCTTTTGGACGACGCGATCGCCGCAAAAGCTGAAACCGAGACGCGTCTAGTGCAGCAGTGCATGCAGTTGTTGAATGCGAAAAAGTCTGAAATCCAGCGGCTGCGTGGAACATCGAAGCGGGGGCTGGACTTGGACGAAGTGAGCGACGAAGAGAACGACGATGTGGCCGAAGGGGCGAGTCAAGCGTACGAACACCTACCCGTGTCGCAAACGCACGTGAGTGCCAAGCGAGTGTTGGACGAAGAAGAAGAATTCCTTGATATGCTTTAACATATACATTGACGAATATATACATTGACGAACGGGATATAGTGATTAAGCAGATGTGGCGCATTGCGGGCGCGAGCGCAGGCTAGGCGAACTGGGGGCAGAGGTCAAGTAGCTTTTAATGGCATCGATGATCGCTCCCAAAGTTGATTGAGGGGCCGGTGGAGGCGTGTCAGGGTTGCTGTAGTCAGGCTTAAAATTGTCGTATACAGAGGGCATGTTCGAGTCAGTCGCTGGTTCAGGATCATTCGCAGCACTGGACGAAGCAACAGTTTGAGCAACTTGCGACGCAGCTCCAGATGACAAACCAGCGGACGAGGCAGCGTCCGAGGGAGACGCGCCAGCATCCACCGAGGCGGCCACTTGGGCGACTTGTTCATCCGACGCACCAGAGTCGGCGGCCGCAGCAGCAGCCACATCAGCAGAGTCGGCGGTGTTGTCGGCCGCGTCATCCACGATGTTGTCCACAGCGGCAGCAGCAGCAGACGACAAACCCGCATCGTCGGCAGCAGCAGCAGGGTCCGCACCAGCGTCGACGGAGGCGGCCACTTGAGCCACTTGGGCATCCGACGCCCCACTGTCCGCAGCAGCAGCGGCAGCCACATCAGCCGAGTCCGCCACGTTGTCCGAGGAGTCGGCCACT
>VJMH01000314.1:0-10427 GCA_009835185.1 Aphanomyces stellatus
CGTCACGAATGGTTGCACGGGTTGCTACTTTCCACCGTTGAAGTACTGTTTCCCCTCGACTGTTGACAACGCTACGTGTACCACATATGCAAGCTGGGGTGCGCTCTGGTTCGGCAACTAAAACACTCGGCATCCTCGGACGTTGCATTGAATCATCATCTCATATACATGATTGTATTCTGAATTGCCTTGTGTTGTAAATTTCAAGGTGCGCTCCACTCAAAGATGGCAAAGTCGTTCGACTGATGAGTGGCTTCCACATTCAAAATCTGTGTTCTGATATTGTGGGGGATTTTTCTCGTGTGGTTTTTCGTCGCTACTTGTGTGGTTTCTTTTTTGAGTTATTATATATTAGTACTCCAAACTAGGGAGCGATACGATGCAATTATCCTGAAGAGATGGAGCCTTACCTCTAAAGGGACAGCAATGGTCTGTCCTGCTGAAGAGAAGCCATTCATTTACGATTGCTGTATTGATATCCTTTGGCTGCATGATGCGACTATATTGTTTGGCCAACTGACATTTTATGTCGGACGGGTGTCTGTCCACACAACCCGAGTCAATGTTAATGTAAAAGGCCACTTTGGACAGAATGGAAGTTTGTCTTGCCACTTCACTTGGGTGCGATGGTCCTGATTTGTGTGAGATTGTCTCGAGGGGCAAGACTCGTCCTGCTCGTAGACAGTACTTTCAAATCGTGCCTATGTGTTGCATGTCAACATGCGATATCAGGTTTCCCATGCTGACATGTTGTTGACACCCTGAGTATTCTTCAACTTCATTGGTTTGGAATGTTGTGGAAGCCGTATTATGGTGCAGGATATTACAAATAGAAATGTTTTCCAGAAGATCAGGTTGAGGAACATACGCCGGTGTATACAAATCGATGAGGAAGGGCTTTACCCGTGTGGTTGTTGGATGCAATACGCGTGGTCAAGAAAAACAAGAATTCGACTCGAATTTACCTTGACCCCAACAACAAACTTTGCAAAGTACAATCGCTCCCGTCAAGGTGACGAGACGAACCACAATCTTGAAGCAATGGAAGTCAAGCAAACATTTGAGACAATGCCCTATCTCTACATCTCGCCTGCGCGTGGCCACACGAAGCTAGTTCGACGTATTTCTTGGCGGCAATGTCAATATCAAATCTTTACGGTTAATAGTGTTTTTTATCAACAACATAAATGTAGTCGTATAGCTTTACTAATATCAGTGGGTTTGCTGTTGCATTAATACATAAGTTGTCAAGTTTGTGTGTGTAAGATGGTCAAACGATTTACTATCTGCTTGTTAGTTGCAGTGCACGATCGCGCTTTGGAATTTCAGGTGTATTCTCCAAGAGTTTGCCCTACCTCACGACCCGCCCCCCTGTGGCTGCCAAACCTGCTATGGCTCCTTCACCTCCTCCAATGTCCGATCCTACCCCTGTCGTCGCGAATGGCTGCGCGGGTTGCTACTTCCCACCGTCGAAGTACTGTTTTCCCTCGATGATTGACAAAGCTACGTGTACCACGTACTCAAGTTGGGGTGCGCTTTGGTTTGGCAACTGAACCGACGTACAACTTGGCATACAAACATGCGTTCCTGGACATTACATTGAATCATAATCTACGAGTATTGTGTTTTCCAACCAGATTTGGAGTATTATGTCAGTTTATGAATAGACCCGCCAATCGACTGAGCATTGATATCACATGCTCTCTGCAATCGGGTGAAAGTGAGACTGCAAAAGCGTGGACATTTCCCCATCCTCCCATTGGACAGATCATTTCATTCCTGTGATTTGATTGGTTAGGTGATTGGAAAATGGATTCGGCAAGTTGATGTGGAGTGAGAGACTTCAATTTCGAATCGAATAGACAAAATTGAACATGAATGCGATGTGCAATATTTGTTAATTCAATGGTGCAACATCCGGGATGTAAAATAAATTCTCGTCTTGTTTGTGTTGGCAGGCCTGTTGCATTGGTTTGTTTCTGAAAGGCTCACTGGTTTCATGCAAATGCCTCTACAATTTGTCAGGTGGGCAAAAATTTGGTTGTGGGGAGAAACACACATCATCTGAGCCAACATAACAGGAAGTGAATGCGGGCATGTACAACGTGTTGGGGCGCTGGTTGACGTGAGTGAATAGCCAGCATGACGTGCACGACAATAGTGACATGTAAGGCAAGAAGAGATTGTCCATGATTTCGTTTTTCGACACGATGGGCTCGGGCAAGAATCACACGCTTGGACCACAAAGCATCTTGCCAATGTTAGCAAACTTGGTTAAAACAGGCCATATCCAATATTGGCACATCTACAATTTGAACTGGAAATGGAATCCAACTGGACCAGTGACCGACGAGCCTTTTCTATTTCGTCGTCTGATTCGCTCAATCACGTATGTTTCACGCTGCAAGAGAGCACTGACCACGGAGCTACGATTATAGTCGTTTGAGACGATCTGCTGCCAGCAAAGTGTACGGCAAAGTCAACGACAGTCCTGAGAACTAAATTATACTGGTAGGAACCCCTTGGCACGGGATTACTTATGGTGCGCCAAGATTAAACATACATTCTAAATCCGGATATTGGCTAAAACATGCATTCAAGTATAGTTTTTAGCTAATACATTCATTTCTGTCCGGAAATTCAACAAAAAGGGTGTCACAAGTTTAAACATTCATTCGTATTTCATTCGGATGAATCAAGTTAAAACACTCATTCACACGACCACTTGTCAAAGTTGATTATAACGGGTCAAAATGGGGAAGTCTCAACCGTGCCATTTGAACTCATATTTGCTCAACTTCATGTAACATAAGAACTTTTATTATTGGTAGGAATACATCTATCTACGTCGGCTCTACTCCCAAAGGGATTCATTATATTCGCAGTTGTCCAATACTACGTAATAAAGGAGACTGAATGATTGTCAACACCAATCGACGCTATGTGTGTTCCAAATTAGCGACGCCATAACTTTAAGTGTCCTCGCACCCCACCCACTGATGTTTCGTGGGACGCAAAACATATATTGCCTAAATACTGAACCAATCAAATTGCTTTGGGTAACAAGTGAGCACAACAAGATATGTTATTGGCCAAATAGTCCATACTTGACCAATTAAAATCGACTATGTTGTGCGTCGAAGGCCACGTGTGAAATAATTAACCCATGATTTGAGGTTGGACGATACTCGAAAAATAATACTCCGAGTACAGTCTTCAAATGAATGGATAATATTTCTACTTGCATTTCCCTTTTCAATATACTTGAAGTACTTCACAGTCAAAGTATTCTAAAATAGAATAAGTGAATGGGGAAATGCATTGACATTGTTTTAACAATGTTGTAAATATAACTTTGCGTTGAAGCATGTTAAAAAATACTAATTTAACTTTCCGTTGTAGTTTTTTTTAATTACTACAACGATTTAAAAAATACTACAACGGAAAGTTAAATTTACGACGGAGTACTCTAGAATTTCTAGAGTATTTCTTGAGTACTCCGTAGTTGTGTAAACGTGACGATATTATTTGGCGTTTTACATCGTCTTCGTTCAAAGAACGAATCAGGTCCTGCCAGCCCCCTCCGCAGGAATGTGTTTTGCTAAACGTCGGCAATACTTGATCATTTTATAGTAGATTGGCATTACCTCACAAGCAAACATCCCACTCAGTCTCCAAGTCCAACCTATTGTTCCCCGCCAAAGTGTCAGTCTTCAGTACCAAGGTTGGTGGTTTCGATATTCAATTCAGTGGCGTCGTTGTCAAGTTCAAGTCTTCCAAGTCCCTCAACCTCCGCACTCCACCTCATGGATTCTCCCGAAATGCTAAACCTTGCCCCTGCACCTTCAAACTCTTATGACATTGCGTTGGCTTCGACTGTTGTTTCTAAACGTGTCTGATTCATCACACTGGTCAAAGCGCCACTGATAATCAAATCAGAACGTCCCAATCTGCAACGACTCTACCATCCTGAGTTCGACCTGCTGCCATGTCAGCACCTCGGATCCATCTCCAAGCCATCAGCCTTTACGAGCTCACTTTTACATTCACCATGAAGATCGCCCTCCTTCTCCCCACCCTCATCGCAGCCCTCGCATCCGCCCAAACCGAAATCGTCGGTGGCCAAGAAGCTGAAATCGGCAAGCACCGCTACCTCGCCGGTCTCAAAACCGGTGCGTCCGAGTACACCATGTGTGGCGCAAGTTTGATCGCGCCCAATGTGCTCTTGACGGCGGCGCACTGCACCGGCAACAATTTCAACACGGCTGTGATTGGGTCGCACTACATTACGGGCTCGGACGACGGAGAACTCATTCCTGTCAAGCAAGAAATCCGCCACCCCAAGTACAACCCATCGAGCAGCGTCGCATACGACTTTGCCATTGTCTTGCTCGAACGTGACTCGTCGATCACGCCCATCGAGATCCACTGGGACGCCGTCGCGGGTGGCACCCCCACGGTCGTCCGCGGCTGGGGCACGACGGCGGAAGGCGGGGAGCAGTCCAAGGTGCTCAAGGAACTCAACGTTGAAGCATGGGACAACGACAAGTGTTCGAGTGCACTCGGGGCGGCCATCGATGCCACTATGATTTGTGCGGGTGGCAAGTCTGGCGAAGATGCGTGCCAAGGCGACTCGGGCGGGCCGTTGACGCTCGAGCAAAACGGCGTTGAACGATTGATTGGGGTTGTGAGCTGGGGCGATGGCTGTGCCAAAGCCGGCAAACCTGGTGTCTACAGCCGCCTCTCGGAAGTCCGCGACTTTATCACGCAGTACTTGCCCGACTCTCCCCCCACCACGACCAAACCTACCCCTGCACCCAAGACCACCAAACCTACCCCTGCACCCAAGACCACCAAACCTACCCCTACCCCCAAGACGACGAAGCCCACGCCTGCGCCCAAGACGCCGGCCCCCACGACGACTGAGCCTTTTTCGGGCTGTGACACGTGTGACACGTGCTACTATCCGAATGCCGACGCATGCTTGTCTTCGTTCACCCGTGAAGACTGCGATAGTTTAGCGGCCGAGTATGGCACCAAATGGTGCGGCAACTAAGGACGGGTCTATGTGTGTCGTGTTGACCCCTCAGCAACGTTAATGGCAAAAACGAACGCAGTTGTGACGTTTATGAACTTGTTCTATTGCATGTTGGACATCATCGAGTTGGTGGTTTGATCCATTTCCAATGTTCGTCCTAATATTGCACCTTTCGACGATCCGAATACGCCATCGCCGAATGAAATTGAGTCAGCGGGTCCACTGCGGCCAGATTTCCTGTTCAATATGCGCAATGGCGATTTATGTTTGGCCCGTGGGTCTCACTGCCTATTCGACTTGAGCAATGCCTTTTGAAAAGACGGACTGCCCAGACCTCAGAAGCCAACACCGATTAGTAGTAGGAAATTTGGCCTCAGCGGACCCGCTGACTCAATTTCATTCGGCGGTGGCGTATTCGAATCGTCAAAAGGTGTAGTTGCCCACATGTTGGCTGACATCAACAGCACGCGACGCGGCCTTATATGTCAGTAGCGCGCTATGCCAAAGCCATTTAGTTTGTTTCTGCTGACTCGTATTCAAACCATTCTTGTACAGTTGGGGCAATAATCTGTATTTATTTCGACGTCAGCAACGATTTTTACTGTTGATAGGTTTTGCAACTGAGGGCACGATTCTTAATTTCCCAGGTGCTACGAAATTGAATGTCTAAATCTTGGACTTCGTCGTTTTATGTCATTTAGGGCATAGTACTTGAATGGGGTGCATTGTCGTCTGTCGCGGCGCCACGTCATTGACTCACATCTTCACAACCAGCATCGAGCGCGCGTGGTCGTTCCTCGTCAGCCTTTTGTTGTCACATCGAGAGGCATATTCCCCATGCTTGCAAAATTTCTGCCATAACTATTTAATATTGGGACAAATTGTCCCATTCCTCTCCAATGTCGTCTATTCAACATCCAAAATATGGGGAATATTCCTACTCAAGAATCCTTCTTCCTAACCTGTATTAAATGATATTTTTTTCGCAGCCTACGAGGCCACATTGCATATATTTGCATTGAAAAGTTGCTACCAAAATACTTTCTTCTTTTTACTATGTATATTGTTGCTTATCCTTTTACTATATAGCTTCTCATCAATTCTCTGTTCATGCATATGGCATCCCGTTCAACAACATGGCTCATTTCCACTCCCCACTTGGACGATGCGGGTCCTGCAGACACTCGCGCTGGCAGCGCTCGCGAGCGTGAGCCTCACGGACGCCAAGTCCAAATTCAAAAGCAAGCCACAGATCGTCGGCGGCGTCCGGGCCAAACTGGGCCAACACCGGTACGTGGCGGGGCTCAAGCTCGCCGCCGACGACGAAACTGTGTGTGGGTCGTCGTTGATTGCGCCGCGTGTGCTCGTGACGGCGGCGCACTGCGTCGAGGGTCTCACGGTGGCTGCCATTGGAACGTATTATAACCGCGGCTACGACGGCGGCGAGCAGATTGCCATCAAGCAGCTCGTCTCACATCCCAAGTACATTCCCGAGTCACCAGCCCAGCCTGGCTTCGACGTTGCGATTGTGATTCTGGCCAAGGCCAGTGCGATTCCGCCCGTGCCTGTTTCGTTTGACCACGTGTACACGGGCGAAGAACTGACGGTTCGCGGCTGGGGACTCACGACCGACGGCGGCGAGCCATCCCGCGAGCTTCAACAAGTCAAAGTCAACGTCTGGAAGGACAAGCAGTGCGCCAAGGCCCTCGAAACGACATGGGACGACACGATGATGTGTGCCGGCGGCCAAAGTGGCAAAGATTCGTGCCAAGGCGACTCGGGGGGACCCGTGGTGCTTGAAGACGGAAACAGGGCACGACTTGTTGGTGTCGTGAGCTGGGGCGTGGGGTGTGGCGACGCCGGCAAACCGGGTGTGTATGCCCGGTTTAGCTCGCCCGATGTCCGTGCGTTCATTGAGCCGTATTTGAATGGGACGATCAATGACGACGATGACGACGATGACGATGATGACGATGATGATGATGACGACGACGATGACGATGATGACGATGACGATGACGATGACGATGACGACGATGACGATGATGATGACGATGATGACGATGATGATGATGATGACGATGACGACGATGGTCGTCGTCGTTGATGGTACCTACAATTGATAATTTTTTAATCAATGGTGTCGGTCGTGTATATGGTTTCTTGGACATTTCAATCAGGTAACTTGTATGAGTTTTTGTTTGGCTGGGCGATACTTCAACACGAGACCAAAACCTTGATTCTACTAGCTGTGTGATGTCTTTACATGAGACTACAACTACATGTTCGCTCGGTGGGAGGCTGCTCTGCCTTGTCTTGGTTTGCTCGCTCTCGAACGTCGCGCCACACCTGCTGCCACGTCACTGGTGACGTGTCGACGTCACGTCTGGCCTTTTGGATCGTTTGTTCGCGAAGCCTCAGCTGGCGCGCCGTTACTTTGTTGGTCCACACCGTCACAGCTGTCCAGTCTTTGGTCGTCACACGCACGGCCTGCAACACCGCAAACGTGTGGCTCACATCCAACGTTCGACGGAGATCGGCGCGCAAAGCAGCTTGCATCGCGGCGTCTTGGAGTCCCAGCGCAGCGTACGAGCACATTGGCGATTCAATTACGCTAAGCAGGCAACATAAAGTGTCTCTTTTGTGGGTAGCTGTCGGGTCCGCCAAGCCAAACGCAGTCGCCAAGGCGGCGTGGGTCGGATGCAGACGCGCGAGAAGTCGAAACCCGCCTTGGATCAATGGGAAATGTGCCGCTAGAAAGGCGTCGCTCGCATGTATGCACAAGGGGTAGGTAGAAGAAGTAGTGGAAGCGATTGAGCCCGTCATTTCATCGACCAAATACACGAACAGCGGCTGGTTGGGAGCAAGTAGCGGGTGGAGCAGCGTCAACGGAGTCATCTCGGTCGGCTTTGATTGCGCCATGCCTTGCATCACGTTTTGTCCTACGGCCCACAGCTTGGCGACAAATGTCGTCAGTTCGTCTAGCAAAGTCCCATCCTGGAGTAAAAATGGCACGACGACGATCGAAGTGGGCATGTTTGTCACTGTGAGGGTCCCAATCTCAGCTTTGGCTTGGCAGAGGATGGTCAAAGTCTCGTGCAAAGTGGCTGGCTCTATGTATTGGACCATCGCAGACAACGGTCGTGGCGTCGATGGTGAAGCTCTTGTCGGAACTTCATTGGATGGCTGGCCAACTTGGAAAAATGGATGGCGGAGCATCGCTTCGCTCGACAACCGCTCGATTGGATCGTCGGCCACGAGTCGCGCAAGTAAATCTCGCGCATCAAGGTCAGATACATTTTCAATTGCGATTTCATTGGCCAGGCTACAAGGTGCGCCAAGCACATGGGATACCAAATGGCCAAACATTACAATGTCCACTGCAGCGTCGGTCGACGAGGCGTGGGCAAAGTCTATCAAATGCAATCGGTGGTCGTTGGCTCGAATGACGTGGCGCGCTGTGAGTTTCCCGTGGACGAGGCCACGTTCATGGAGGTGGCGGAGGGCTAGGGCCACCTGGTGCAGCATCGCGCGTCGTTGGGACGTGGTCGGTTGTTCGTGGATACAAATGTCGGCCAACGTTCGTTCGCAAAACGGCAATACCACGACATGGGGATACTCTGGTCGACCCAACTCGCACGGGATGTCCAAGGCAGAGTCAATTGGCGGCAGCGTCAGACCCAGTACAAATGCTGTGTCGAGGCCTTGACGTGTCGTCACTTCGCGGGTAAAGTCGTCGTGGTGTTGAAATGCCTTGATCACGACGTGGGCAACGGGTGGCTCACAGAGCTCGACAAAGTCGGCTTCCGAGACGACGTCGTCGCTATTCGTGGCCGGCATGTCGAGCTACGACAGCCATTCATTTCAATTTGTGCGAAATAGTACGATACCGGAAGGTGAACCCCCCACGCTTGCAAATGCACGCGGCACTCTGTCCATCGAGCGCTCTCCAAACCACCATCGGCATTGGCATAGCCGCGAAATACTTGACGGCAAAAGCCATGGTCGTACGCTTCAAGAAGCACCGTGGCGGCGCCAACGTGCAGTGGAGCGCTCGTGGCCACTACTTCGTACCGACCACCACGATAGAGCCAAGAATGTAGGATCCTGCGTGTTGTGGCGTCAGTGGTGGTCAAGACAGGCCGATTGATGCGATCGATGGCCCGGGTAAGCTTTCGCAAATGAGTGGCTGGGAGCAAGTCCCCCAAAGCAGCGACCGTTTGGGCTCGAATGGTTGGCCTGATCGCGTCTGATTGGAGGAAAATAGCCCATGAGAACAAATGTGTCGACGACTGTGTCGGTAAATCGCGCAGTAGGAGTGGCAGGGCTGCTTCGGGCGTCAAATGGGGCCCTAGATATTCGAGCAGCAAGCCCTCACTTTCCTATCCAGGACCAATTATCCCAAATGATTGTTGGATGGGGAGGAGGGTACGCCGTAGTGCGAATGCAAATCCCAACCCTGAAAACCCGCCGCTAACATTGCAACGGCCACGTTCAAGTGCCGCCGGTGCAGCGCTGCTTCAAAGGCCGTGTAACCATCCTACGGGTGCGAGTCAGATGGAATACTCAATTGGTCAAGCGATGTACGCCATTTTTGACGTCTCCAATGGTCGCTGCGTGGAGAAGCAATGGGGCCACAGACGCTTGGCCTTCTTTGCACGCACGATGGAGGGCCGTATCGCCATACTAGACCGCCATCAGATTGTTCAATTTGCATCAAATACCTTGTTGGTTTGCAGAGGCAATATATCCTTGTGACCAAGAAGGACTTGAACAACAGCAGCCGCGCCCGTGGCTGCCGCCAGCATCAGCGGGGTGTTGCCGCCCTACAAAATCAAACGTGACGCAATGGTGGACGTATTGTTTTGTGGACTTTGTCGGGTGCGTTGACGTCGATGCGTGGGCAACCAAGAAGTACTTGCACGACCAATACTTGGTTATTAACTGCAGCCAAGAGGAGGGTCGTGTGGTAGTTCTACAGACAAAATGTCACAGACGCGGCAATAAAATGTCGAGACCGAGTTCCGGTGGTTCACATCCACGGCTGGCACGCTCAAGAGTGCAGTGACAATCGGCACATTGCCTTTGGCCGCCGCGTGGATCAGCGCCGAGTTGCCTTTCTATGCCCATTAGGTGAGTATTCCATGGTGCGTCGTTGCATTTGATTACGTTGTCACGCGCATTCACATCGATGCTTGGATGGGCGAGTAGGTGTTTCGTGATGGCCACGTCGCCGGCTTGGGCTGCCAGCGTCAACGGCGTCGCTCCAAACTAGACAGCGTCATCAGTCAACGCGAGATACAACAACCGTACGTCGGTGGGGCAGTTCACTTGAATGTCGTCGCGGGCAAGTAACGACTGCACGATTTCAGCCTTGCCTCGCGCGCAG
>VJMH01000315.1:0-10634 GCA_009835185.1 Aphanomyces stellatus
CTTTTTCGGTCGGGTAAACACCAGTCGCCCAGACTACGTCGCCTTGGTGGTCCCCAAAGACAGAGTTCATGCTCAAGAGGTCGCCAATCGTCGTGTATTTTTCAGCGTATTCATCCGCCAGAGCAAACCACGGCAAATGCTGCTTGACTGGATCCAGCCAATCAAGCTTCTTTTCGTCCACCTAGACACCAGATGAGATCGTGATTAAAAGCCAAACACGAACAAGCTTGCCAATGGCCAACGCGATGAACGTCTTGGAATAAGATCCGATTTGGAAGAGTGTATTGGGAGCCACAGCTGCTGTGGCGTCGCCGTACTAAAATCCAATAGTCAGACTGTGAAACATACATGTGTAAGAGTACCTTGGTTGTGCCAAAGCCTTGCGAAATAATCGGCTTGTTCTTGTACACGACAGAGAGACCAAGACCTGGGACAGGGAACGTTCCGATTTGTTTCTTCACAAACGCAATCGCGAGTTCTTTCTTTTGGTCAACACTGAGGTTTGTGGGCTTGATCAAGGAGAGGTCCAACGCCTCAGTAGCAACACTTTGAATGTCACGTAGTTGGGAAGGCCAAGTGAACTGGCTCAGCGGAGCCGTCACCGAGGCGAGAGCGACGCAAGAGGCAGCCAAGAGACACGCGAGAGCGCGAACAAAGCCCATCGTGGGAGAAAAATTGGAAATGAAATCTTTTTGCAATTGTTTGGCAACTGGATTTTTCACGTCGACGCCACATCGGCGAGGAATGATGCACGCATTGAGGAAACGCGCATTCACTCTGTTGGAGGCTGAGTCGACAGGCCTGAAGAAGGGAACTAGTACACTAATCAGGGCGAATGATTTACCTGAGAAATTCAAGGGAGTGAGCATTCCACACGAACGAATCCGATTTTTTATCCTGGAAATCCCAGTGAGGGAATGTATGTTTTGGGGAACTTGCTATAATCCCTCAGTCAGGCGGACGAAGTCTCGTCAGGAGTCGCGTCCTTGGTTTGTCCCGACTAAAAGATCATCTCCAAAAAAAAGATTTGGGGCACATTCGAGAACTTCAATATTGCATCACCATTATGAACGAGTTACCTTGTAATATCGTTGTACCATCGAGAGTGTCTGTGAATTACTTCCTGTCTCCTTGTAAGTAGATCGCAACATCGCCACATTGGTTATTATGGTGTTTTTCGGAAGGCATTTCATGATACCAAGCAACGAATCAGGATTGGATATATCATTCCACAATCAATTTTGGTACTTTGTAGTGGATTTCTTTGACGTCATTCATCAAATTGATATGGCGTCAGTCCTCCTCTGTCGACACTGCCTAATGCGTGGTAACTTGTCCGACCAATATATTGTGCTTTTGCTCAAAATTTTGAATATTGGAGTGATTTCATGAATCAACGAGCTATCACGCCAGGTGTTCCTCCACACATGAGTCGCCGAACAAAATCCGCGACATCAAATCTCATATTTTGATTTGATTGGTCGATTTCAACTAATCAAATAGTCTGAATAAATTTCAGCCAATGGGCACGATTGTTGATCGGTTTGGCGCGATTCGTTTCTCGCGAGATCCCCATATTCATACCGAATCGACAATAGTTGTTTTTCATTCAAAAACTGGGATGACATGCCCAATGAATCAGCAGAAAGAATTTGCCAATCAACGTGCGTTTGTTGTCTTTGTTTCACGTGACCAACCAAACATTGACCAATATGTTCGGAGTGACTCCAATACACTGTACTCTTATCGCGACACACCCAACGACGCATAACCCTAAAAAAGAACACTGCGTGGCCAACGTTAGGTTTCTATGCCCTTTAAGGTCAAGCAGGTTTTTAACTTTGAGCGATAATGAAGATATTTGATGTATTGGTTTCAATGAATGAAGCCTGGGGTCTCAGGAGGGGCTGTTGGGGTGTTGCTAGGGGGTTGGTGAGGTTGAGGGATTGTCTTTTCCACCAAAATGTGGCCTTTGAAGGCGAGTGAAGAATCGACTCGTCAATCGACTGGGCGTTGGTGCCATGTGCTCGACAGTCGGTAAGACTGAAAAGGCGTGGATATTTTCCCGTCCTCCCATTGGATAGAGAATGTTCCTCCTGTGATTTGATTGGTTAGGCGATTGGGAAATCGATTTGGCAAGTCGATTCGATCGGGAGTGAGGACTCCAATATCAAATCGAATTGACAATACGTGGATGTCAATTTCGGACTCCGTCCTCCATACCATAACACTCCTCCCAATGTACTTAATTACCACCTTTGTTTCATATTACTCGGTGTATTTCAGAAATCTCTTTTTCTGCATCACTGCGTCAACTTCAATTCGATTGGCTATTTCGAATTTTAAACGGTTTTTATTGGCTATAAATCCCCTATCGAACTTGCAGCACAAGTCGGGAGAGAGCAAATGCCAGACAAAGGTACACAGCATCAAGGCTGCATGGCGAAAAGAGCGACGGATTTTCAGATGAAAAAGTTTGGAGAATTCTATATTTTGCAAATTAGATCCAATTTCGATGTACAAAGTACGCACGACAAGGTGGCGATTTCAGCTATCATAGTCATTTGCCAATATTCACGTGAGATGCACAAACAAGGAAGGATTCATGTGGGGACCGACTACTTTATGATCACCCAAACATTTTTGACCCAAAAATCCTTCAAAAATGAGATGCCAAAAGAGCGACGGTTATTTACAAATTCCTATATAAAAGTGCATTTTAATTTGCACAAAAATCATGCTATTCGATGGCTTCTTTTTAAACCGAAGGGTTGTTGCATTGCTTCTTCTTTACACTTCGCTTGTTGGGTCACTTTAAGCATCGCGATTGAACAGACAAACTTGTGATGCTTGGCCTTCTTTGTTTCCGCCATGGGCAAAACATGTACCTCACTTCGAACCTTGTCCCTGTGCTTCATCCTCCATTGGGTTCTTGTCGAACTTCGCCAAGTGCGCGTACATTGGACGAAACACGTGAAATCTCCAATTTTACCCTAAAAAATGACCTTGTCTTAATGCCATTCGAATACAAATATTATTTTTATTCTCTTATAATTCAAAATAACGTAAAATGCCGAAAGAGCGATTGATGTGAAATCAGAGATGGTTTGCTTGATTTTAGCCAATCTGATGCAATAATGAAGTGTAATTGGTCAAAATGGTACGAAAATTCCATATGATTGGACAAAAGTAGAGAAAAACAGTATGATTTGCTTTTTGATTTCCTTCCAACTCGTGGAATTTGGAAGAAAGATGAATTTTTGGGGCCGCGGAGAAGAATCCAAGGATCTTTTCTCACGCATAAATCGGCCAAATAGGCATAATATGTATCCAATAATTTGCCGTATCACAAGTATTTTCGGATTTTTCGATTAGCTATAAGGGCTAAGTAAGCTAAGGTGCCCCGACGAGCACCGACCCGGGCGTCAAAACTTCAAAACGACGCCACTCATTCATTTCTTCTCTGTGTGCCTTAAAACAACTTGCAATCGCTTCGTCTGATTGCGTAGATACGGCTAACACCTCTCCGAGCCCAATTGTTTTGTTGCGGTGAAGTTACTGACAAAACAAGATGACACGCTTCACGATCGATCGCGAGCTCACGGACGACCAACGCCAAGAAGTCATGGAGGAATCACTGAAACAAAATGGGAACAATGCATACTTGCTCCCTCACATTAAAAAGGATATACTTGCGAGGGAGGGGGCATTTTGAGCTGAGTCCAGCTTGTGACCCTGATGCATCTGCTACTATCAGTGCAATGGTTGATCGTATCGACTACGAACGTCGTATAGAGATAATGAGTGATTTGTTTGATGCAGGCTGCACTTTGGAATTGACAACAAATTCAAACAACGATATATGTGCTTTGGTTGATGACACGGAGACATCGGATGACGACGAGGATCATATCATGTAATGGATGGCTTGTTTTGAATAAAAATACAAATCCTGCCTGATTTGGAATATAATTTCCCATAAATTTTTCCCCTCGAAATATTTGTAACCAGGATTTTGAAATGGAGGAAGAGGTACTGTAACGAATTTGCGTAAAGTAAAAAGTCAGGGTTAGGTGGGTCGACTTCCAGTCCCAATCAAAAGCATCTTCCGAACTGTAACACAGTGTCTCTTGTTTATCCGAAAACGAAGTTCTTATCCAGCCACCAAACAGTGTGAATTTCACGTCAACATGCTCAAGGTTGCTCGATACGCCCAGCGACGTCGTTCGTTGCCGTCGGACGTGTTGCTCAAGATCATTCTTTGGATCCCAGACTCGTCCTCGCTCTTCTCTTTCCTCGACGCCCTTTGTTCGCCCTTCGCACGCGGCCCCCTCGAGGCCCTCTACCAGCTTGGGTCCTCTACCTCGGACCGGACACAGCTCTGGCCTTCCCTCGTCCGAAGGAGATGCTTGGTGATCCTGCGAAGGTGGCGCTCGTGGCACTTCTTCTTTGCCACTACTCGCGCGTGGATGTCCAGAGCCGGCCTGACATTGGCTGGCTGCAGCAACACCTCGGCCCCCAAACCGCGCTCACGTGGCATGCCGAATTTCCATCCACGCCGTCGGAGGCAATTCTGCATGGCGCGGCAGTATCCTTGACAGCGTGGTTTGATGCGTGGGCGAGTCTCCCCATCACAGACCTTACAATCGTAAACCCAACATCTCGTCCCGAAGTTTTATTGGTGAATTTCGGTGGCATCACACGTTATCCCCCGTATCAGCCAACGTTATCGGTCGAGAACGAGCTCGACTTCATGGACGCACTTGTTCGGTGCGTCACTTGGCTCGATTGAAAATCGTGAGCCACATGCAAATCTTTTGCCGTACTTTTGCAGCGGTGTTTGACTACGCAGCGGCAGCATCGTCCAAACTTGTGGACTTCCAGGTGGAGACGATTGACTCCAGCCCACCGCCCAATTTAACCGAATCAATCCTTGCCCACGCCACGCAGTGGCTCACGACGATGCCTGTCTCGCATATCCCATCGTATGCTGGGCACCTTGTTTCGATACATCCCCGTGAACCTCGACCCTGCTGTCCGCAATGCCTATCTCGCTGCTCTCTTTAAGTGCACGACTGTGGCTGATATCTTTGGCTTCAAATGGGACCTCTCGCAACTGGATGAAACCATGCTACCGCCTGCACTGGGCATGCGCAAGCTCAATCTGCAGCAGGTGCTCCTTTCGCCAACAAGTCTGTCGTGTCTTGCTGCGGCCATTTGCCACTCGACTGCCTTGGAAGGTCTTTGCATCGGTGGCTTGTTCCCTGCACCCAACTGCAACATCGAGGACTTTGACGTGACGAATTGTTTGAAGCGGTCGCGCAGTCCAACGTCCGTTCGCTTGACCTCTCGTGCTGGCGCCTGCGCGACGCCAAATGGACACAGCTGGGGCCGATCTTGGAACAGAGCAAACAACTACGGGCCATTGAATTTCGGGCCAATGGCATCACAGATCAAGGGGCTGCTCTCATTGGCCGCGCCATTCAAGCCAATGAAAGCATTAACCGCGTGATCCTGAGCCAGAACAAAATTTCTGTGGTTGGCGTGACCGAGCTACTGAAGTGCTGTGCACATCGACTCAACTCCCTAGCCCTAAATATCACCAACTACACCAAGTACTCGAAAAGCGAACGTGTAACGCTGCTTAATTTTGCCGACAAGGCGGGGATTCAATTCGAACTTGATTGAGCCTCTCGAGGAATGATAATGGAAATCGAATTTATCACATTCAACGACCTCAATCTACAGCACGTACAGCGTATATCGTGAGGAAAGAAACGCGCCACACTGATAATGCACTTGCGAGCGACGATAGAGTATGCGTCTACAAAAGCGAGCCAACTGGAACTTGGATTTTGACTTTGCCTTCCAAAATAAAAAATCACAAATTTTGACAATATCTAGTGCTAGCTTTGGCCTGGGGCAAAAGATGTGCAAACCAAAAGACCAACAGTACTGTGTCTCGAATAAAATTAGAGCGAGCCTTCTTGAATGCCATGTTGAGAGTTCAACTCGTGACGTCATACAAGACCAACGGGGTAAAATATGACATGTCATCTTTTACAAAGCTTCAGGTGCACCTACACATTGACAGGAGAAATCAACTTTCAACCTGTTACCGTATTAAAATATAATAACCCTGTTTCATTGAAGTCATGATCGCAGAACCTCGAACGACTGCTCTGAGCACATTACGTAGTGTTGCCAAAATCATATCCACTTGAAATTCACGGTTAAGATGAGAAATCAATACTAGTATGAACTCATGTCCAATGCTCTTTTAACTTTCATATGAAGATGTGTTAATTATAAGCCACGCCATTGCATCAATTTGAATTCTTCTTGACTACATCATGCTTGGTATTTCAACCTCACAACTCTCCAATGATTCAGTTCATGACTGCTGTTGCACGTACCAAGAATCGAATCCAACGATAATTTCGCGTGGTTTCAACACGAAATTTTCGTGCCCGTGAGAAACCCACCCAAACCGTACAAGTTTAATCGCTAAGTCTTTTAACCATTCGTCACAAGCTCACCTTTGCATTCCCGATGGTATTCATTTGTCCATTTTCGTACCTGATGACTACATTTTGGAAGCCACGTGGGATGAAGGACACAGTCGGACGGCCGGCTGACAGTTCGTATCCTCAGAACGTATCGCATCTGGACATTTTATTTGCGACAGCAAAACCATCGGGCCCTTCGACGTCCTCACCGACTCGATTATTGTTCTGGTGCCTCGGAACGACTACGACGCAGCGGGCTCAATACTTTCAACTGTGGACGATTTGACCAAGTTTTCTGAATTTTTGCTGACCAAGGAAACCTCCATCTTCACATCCCCGTCAATTGTCTCAACCATGATGTCGGGCCACATTGTTGGTTCCGTCTAGTTTGCGGGGTGAGACATTCACTCCTAAAATCCAGGGATTTCGATCAGAAAGTGACCACGGATACGAAGTTGAAATTGTATTATCAAAGCATTTTCTGGTCGAAATCCCTGAGAATATGAAGATTTCGAGCTTGAGCTTGGATCATGTGCGAGAGCGGATCTCACAAGTGCTGATAGCACATTCTCATTGCACATTTGAGACATCTTGAATATGTGGTGATTTATTGTTGGCTCATAAGTATGGGAATGCAGGTAAGGTGCCATCAGCTCGAGTCCAACGCAACTGTCAGCAATAAATTTTCCATTTCTTGTCCAGTTGCAAGTAATACTTCTCCTAAAAGCCACTCTGCGCCTTGAGCTCAATTAAAATTATGCTTTTCTGTGGTTGTTGCTTGTTCGGTGTCGTCTCTCTTGCAATGACGTGAGTTGACTTGGATGAGGTGGCGACGTTCAAAGCTTGGCAACGTTTTAAATTTCGATCGTGAGGCGTGAATCTTTCCCGCTACACTCGTTAATGTTGATGGGCACGTTTGTTGGGCGGCGTTTGTATACTGCAGTAAGTGCGAGAGAATGTCCATGTGGTGTCGCGATCCAAAAGCACTCTACATTCAGCGACGTCGGTGTACTACAATGACGACGTTTTGTACAACCAACTTTGAATATCATAGATCAAGCATCCATGACCATTAAAGAAGTGAAAGTACTCAGTTTACACAATCTATGCATGAATATTAGTAGGTCAAACTTCACACCACGTACTTGAAATACTCCCATGGTGGCTTCTGGATGTTTGAACTAGGGCTTCCACTGTTGGTCGCGGTTAAGAAATGACAATCGCATAGCCCAGCTGGCAGCGCCAATGATTGAGCTATTTATCCAAGCGCCGCCGGGGACGCAAACTATGCAGGGTCCAAACGAAAACGATTGTCTTGTGACCAACGTTTTTTTGGGAGTTGCAACCGGGCGATCATAACATTTGAGAAACGGTTCAACTTTCAAACATTATTTCATCGCCAGTGGCTTTCAGACCATGGCCAGCCTACCGCTCCAAGACACTTTTTCGCTTAAAAT
The DNA here is from genome assembly GCA_009835185.1 of Aphanomyces stellatus. NCBI lineage: Eukaryota > Oomycota > Saprolegniomycetes > Saprolegniales > Verrucalvaceae > Aphanomyces > Aphanomyces stellatus. The sequence continues at coordinate 7,967 of VJMH01000315.1, forward strand.
TTTGGGCTTACGTTTTTTTTCAGAATGTCATATTTAAGTAGAATCGCATCAGTGACGAGGCCACCAGTGTAGACTTTGCACTTTTATTTTATGGTTGATTGTGCAAACCACGAACTGCGCAGATTGATTATATGTAGGCATACAACATATGCGCAGTGCGGGACAATAATCGATTGACGTATGGATGCTTGAGATTGTCAGTGCAGATGTGGCGTTGGTGGAACTGTATCTATCGAGCTTAGGGTTCAATGAAATTGGCAAACATTGCTCGTGCAGAAGGTCCACCGTGGCAGAATGAATGCATTTTCACATCAACAATCAAATTTACAAACAAGTACGTTATTGCCACTGTTTTCACACGGGAACAAGAATCATGGAAAAGTCATTTTAGTTACCTGAGCCTTGTCTTGAATGCCCATGCTCTGCCAGACGATTGTGCTCACGTATGAGTTGTGTCAGACTGCATCAAGTATAGAATTCAATTGAAGCAGTAAAATGCTCACGTAAATAGCCTCAAACACCTTTCAGAATGATTGTAATTTCACAACAGGCATTGATTGGTGCAGCAGTTGATGACAAGAAAATGAACGACTGGTGAAAGGTTGGTTTGGCTGTTTTGAGTTGGATGCAAAAAAAACCTAAATGCATGAATACTGGTACTGATTTGCAACATTCCTTGAAGTTGCATTGAACTCCTATACGTGAGGTTGCGTTTTAAAACATTACATCCTGCCTTGCATTTTCTTGAGATCTGATACCACATGATTTGCGTGCGCCTCAACACACCGATTGGCTAGCTCAAACAGAATGAATGTGTATTCCCGCAATATACAACTCCGCTCCAGTGTACGCAATATACTGACTATGTTCCTCCCTCAACAATCCAGTTGCCATCAAATTGCCCTCACTTGTCATTTCCAATTTTGAGCTCGTCATGTTCTCTATTCGAGCCTTCGTGGGTCTCTTGGCTGCGTCTTGTGTCGCATCGGCTCTGCTGGACCAGCCCACCCTGTCTTTCCATATCAGTGACATTCAAAGTGCTGCTATTGAGGCGTTGGACCTCTCCTCGATCAAGCCCACAAACCTCAGTGTTGACCAAAAGAAAGAACTCGCGATTGCGTTTGTGAAGAAACAAATCGGAACGTTCCCTGTCCCAGGTCTTGGTCTCTCTGTCGTGTACAAGAACAAGCCGATTATTTCGCAAGGCTTTGGCACAACCAAGGTACTCTTACACATGTATGTTTCACAGTCTGACTATTGGATTTTAGTACGGCGACGCCACAGCAGCTGTGGCTCCCAATACACTCTTCCAAATCGGATCTTATTCCAAGACGTTCATCGCGTTGGCCATTGGCAAGCTTGTTCGTGTTTGGCTTTTAATCACGATCTCATCTGGTGTCTAGGTGGACGAAAAGAAGCTTGATTGGCTGGATCCAGTCAAGCAGCATTTGCCGTGGTTTGCTCTGGCGGATGAATACGCTGAAAAATACACGACGATTGGCGACCTCTTGAGCATGAACTCTGTCTTTGGGGACCACCAAGGCGACGTAGTCTGGGCGACTGGTGTTTACCCGACCGAAAAAGGGTTTGTGCAAGCGTTGGCCAATTTTGACACAACGCGGCCACTTCGTCCTGGCTATGCCTATTCGAACCTGAACTTTGAAATCTTGGGTCAGATTGTCCAATCTAAAACCAACCAATCGTGGAGCGAGTACTTAGCCTCCACCTTTTGGACGCCACTGGGGATGACAAACACGGTCGGACGTCCCTCCGACGCACGATCGCCAGAGCGCATCTCGTCCGGCCACTTTTTCTGCGACACCAAAGTCATTGGGCCGTTCGATTTACTCAAGGATTCGATTGTGACCCTCATTCCTCGCAACGACTACCTCGCGGCAGGCTCGATTCTCTCAACTACGGACGATCTGACCAAGTTTTCGCAATTTCTATTGGCCAAGGGCACCAGCTCCCCCTCTATCTTCAGCTCTCCCGCCATCGTGTCAGCCATGATGACTGGGCACACTGTTGGTTCGGTCATTCCGACCGAGTACTTTCCATTCTTTGGCCTCTCGTACACATCTGACGGAGACGCTGTCACGGCTGGCTATGGCTTTGATATTGTGGGCGACGTCCTCTTTGGCCATCATTACGTCAACAAGGGTGGCGACACATTTGCATTCAAAACTCGCAATGGTTTTGTCCCGTCTCAAGGGTTGGGGGTCGTCTTGCTCTCCAACGCCCAGCGAAGTGGCGGCCACCAAGGCAATGGTGTCCGTTTGGATTTGATGACATCGTATATTGCGGGTCTCTTTTTGGATATTCCTATTGATGTCTTGGACAACCAATTCAATCGAGCTTTGGCAACACTCGATGCGATTCCACCAGTCCCCTGCGACGACCATTTCTTCAACGGCAAGCCTTGGGACACGCCTGGTTTGGCTATTCCAGACGCGACCAAACAAGTGTTAGTTGGCACTTATGCTGCCAATATCTCGACCGACTATTACGGTGACATTGAAGTGTTTGAAGACGGCGACGACCTCAAGCTTCAACTTGGCATTTATGCAGAACGATTGATTGCGACTGCAGACCCATCAATCTTCATTTGGGCCACGGACTTTAATGCTCAGACCAAGAAGATCGCATTCACGGGCTTGAACACGTCCAC
>VJMH01000317.1:0-25462 GCA_009835185.1 Aphanomyces stellatus
ACGTTAATGCAAAGTATATTGTTAAGAAAATTTTAGACAAAAAAACTGAAAAAATAAAATATATTATTTAATTTGGTGGAAAAATTACCCTAAGGATAGAAGTACATGGGAACCTCGAACATCACTTATTCAAAATGGGTTGCTTCCATTAATTAAAGAATTTGAATATAGTAATAAGAGATTAAAGCTTAAGTAATGAATTACCTTTAACTTCGAAATTTGAACCTGATTTATCATCTTCTTTGACAAATTCAAATTCATCGTTAATTTCAATGGCTTTATTATATGTGATACTATCTGTTTGTATGCGAACAACATTATCTATATTTTTTAATGCTATTATAGCCATAACTTTACGGCAATATGATGTTAAAAATGGTTTTAGTCGTAGTTGATATTTATATATTGGTTTTGTTAAATCTAAAAGATAATATATCTCTTCATCATTGCCCTGTATATAGTAGTTTTTTAAATAAAATTGATTCAGTTTCATAAGTATACGTATTAAATGTATTATCATTATTTTTAAACCATGTAATAAAATTTGTAAAGTTCATATTTGATATATATATGATACTGTCTTATCTTTAAATAGAAATTCAAATTATAATATTAAAAAAATAACGTTGTACATCTGCTACCGGACGTTGCTTATTTAAACATAACATATTGTACTTCATAAAATTCTTTAAATTCAGTATCATCTTTAACCCTATCTTCAAAATATTCTTCTTCATTATCATACATATTATCAAAAGTATTATTTAATGATTTAATAGTTGTAAATCCTAAATTTGTTAAACCTCTAATATATATTTTTTGTTCATTGTTAATATTATAACGCTCAATTAATCTTGAGGCATATTTTTTTATTTGATTAAACTTAATACGTTTCTTATCCTTTGGGGTTATAACAAGTTTTATTTTTTTATTATCAACTTCTTTTTTAATTTTAAATATTGTCATTGTTATATAATATTATATATTATATTATCTTATCTTTAAATAGAAATTCATTTATAAATATCATACCGACTATCATACGTTGGTGGTTCCCCTTGAACAATTCATATATACGTTTGTACAGGTTTATTAATTATTAAAGTGGGTTCTTCTAGAACGTTCATTTTGAAAAATGGTGGTGGTGACTTTGTATTGCGTGGTCGAAGTGCTTTTCCCGTGGAGATTGACGATGAGAAGACCGTTGGGATTCTTAAGACGATGATAAAGGGGGAGATTGATTATGATGGTCATGCAAAGGACCTTGAGCTTTACCTTGCGCTGAAGGATGACGCTTGGTTGTCGGACGAAGACCCCGATTTGGAAGGCCTTTCCCAAACCGCCGAAGGGAACGAAGTGTTGCCATTGTACATCATTGATGACAAAAAGATGAAGGCAACCAAACTCCTGAAGCGATATTTTGATGCGAATCCTCCAGTGGAAGAACAAATTCATGTGTTGGTGGTTGTCCCTTCTCAACGAATTGTTGACGATTATTCTCTTGGTTTTGTTGATTGCAAAATTGGCTTCTACAATGATATTTTCGACGCTGATGTTAAAGATGGATGGCTGCATTTTATTCAATCGATCCCCTCTTCTGCGGCGAAATCTAAAGCATTATTGGTTCGGACGAGTTATCAAACAATCGCATCAAGCATTCAGGAATTTGGAAAGGTCGGGATTTTCAAAGCTATTATCTCAGGAACACCGGGCATTGGCAAGTCTCTTTTCCTCATCTATCTCTTATGGAACCTGGTCAAGGCGGGGAAAAAAGTATTGTTCATTTATCATCCCAACCTTATCTACTATGATGGGCTCGGTGGAGTCTTTGAATTACGTGAATTACCATCGGTCATTGAACATTCATTCTGGGATGATAACTTGTGGTGCCTGTTTGATGCCAAAGAAAAGAATCAAGGTCACCTTAGTGCTATTCCTTATGACAGCTGCAACGTTGTCTTGTCAACCTCTCCGCGCCGAGACATGATCAATGATTTCAAGAAACCTCCTGTTCCTCGTGTATTTTTCATGCCATTGTGGACTGAACAAGAACTAGAACAAGTCGCACCCACATTTCCCCTTGTCGTTGATTGGCGCGATCGATTCAAAGTCCTTGGTGGTATCCCTTGGATGGTCTTGGAAGACTCCGAACAAGAGGCACCCAAAATACTCGAAGCGGCATGCAAACAATGCGAGCTCGATGACTGCATCAAGATCATTGGTTTGACTTCAACAATTACAGAAAAGTCCAAGGTAGTCCACTCGTTGGTTCATATTACGTCTGAAGCTCCTTTTACCACCTCGTCAGTGTGTTACGCCTCTGAAGTGGCTTTGGATATTATTGTGCAAGCGAAGGGAGTTGAAGCCAAGCAAAAGATGCATCAACTTTTGCAGTCGTGTGAAGGGAATCCTCTCGTTGCTTCGTTGTGTGGATACATTTTTGAGCCATACGCCATGGATTTGTTGGAAGCAGGAGGCACCTTCAAATACCATGAACTAGTGCACGGAAATAAGAAAGCCAAGCCTGGCGAAAGGGATCTCACAATCAAGAGATCAAGCAGAATTGTTGCTGACAAGGTGTCAACTTCTCATATTTCCAATCAATTGTATGTGCCAAGAACCAAGAATTTTACGGCAATTGATGCATGGATTCCTCAAGTTGGTGCGTTTCAAATGACTGTCGGCAAAACCCATGCCATCAAAGGTGGTGCTGAAGAGAATTTAAAATTGCTGGGCAACAATGGCAACAAGTTATACTGGCTGCTTCCACCCCTCTATTACCATTCGTTTACCAAGAAAACTCCTCAAACCATTAAACAGTATGCAGTGCTAATTCCCTATCCAGAATAAATTTAACAGTGTTTTATTGTGTTTTCATTTGGTGAATTGTAAACATGAAAAAGTTAGTTTTATGGTTGAGTGGTATATTTCAGAAAGTTAGAGATGATGGTAAATGTAATCATGAAAAAGTGAGTTTTGTAGTTTAACAGTTTTGATACATGAGAGTGGAATACTTCAGTGGGTTCAACTTGGAAAAGTGAGTTTTATAGTTTTACAGTTTTGAAAACTATAAAACTATAAAACAGTATATTTTGACTTTTAACTTTTAGTAAAACTCAAAAACTTAAAAACAGTATATTTTCTTTGTTTAACTTGTAGTTGAGGATGGTGCTACGAAGTAAGCACTTAGAGATGGAGATGCTCCGCTTCTTCCGCCTCCTTCTCAACCTTTTTTCGTCCGACTTCGCACCGTCTAGCGCGGTGGTCGCTGTCCAGCAATGCCCAACCATCCAAGGCATCCACGGGCGGCTCATTCGGCGAACAATCGATGCATTGGGCCGCCAAGCGCGACAAGCGGCAATGAACCAAGGCGTATTTGTTGACATGGCGACCTTGCCGTTGTAATGGACGACCGGTCCAAGCTGTGTTGCGCGACCCCGGCGACTCAGACACGCTATTCGCCCTCATGTCCAAGCACACACACACGGGATATCGTCGTCGAATACGCCGCGTTCTTTGGGCGGCTCGACCTCCTCCACTCCATGTGCACTACGATACTAGTCATCAGCCATCCAAGACAAGAGCCTCCATTTGATGGTTTCGGCCGCCTTACCATTCCCACCAAGGCATGTCAGCTGCATCAATTGACCGCCTTCCACCCACTTGGGTGTGCTTGAGTTTTTGGAGTCGACAAATTATAGCAACCTCGCAAGCCGCCGAGGCACCGAGATGTCGTACTCGGACGTTGAAGTCGCCGCCGAGCGTGGCCACGTTGCAGTGTTGGAATATCTTGTGGATGGCGACGCCCGCTTGAGGCAAAGCCAGCAAGTTGACGGCACTTATTTTGGCCTCACACCCAAACGAATGGACACCTTCGCGCGACTCAACGTCGCGGACGCTGCCGAGCGTAACGGATGCCTCGCGGTTGCAGATTGTTTGATGCGGCACGGGGCCCCGAATGCAGGAGTGCATGTCTGGCGGCGTCGGTTCGCAATGGCTCGAGTCTATATGTCGTTGGGCATGATGTCCATCGTGGAGCTCGTTCATGTGGTTCGAGTGTTCGTGCTCTTGCTGGTCTGTGGTGAGTGAGCGTTACTTGGACCCCCCGGTGGAGGTGTCGACCGACGAGCGCTAACAAAACCAGCAAAGAGTGACGAGGTGCTCAACAAACTTGAGTCTTCAAACGAGTAACACAAATATGCCAGGGAAACCATAAAAACTAAACAACTCGTGATGGCGTCACGTTTGGTGATCTTCCCTGGCAACTACTGTGCTGTCGACCATATATTGTTAACAGACACGATTGAACACGTGACAATGCATGGGATCGACCGCGGACGCTCGGGGCCAATGAGGGTGATTGCGTGCGCTTGCATGCAGCAAGCAGTAGCTATGGGCGACGTGTCAAGAATCGTCGTTGAAATTGGTCGACTTTGACTCAAATGGCGATGCCGCGGTGGAACATATCAACTTATTGCAAAGGCTGTGAGCCAATACTTGCCTTCATCGAGTCCCCAGAGAGACCTGTTAAAGCACGAACCGCGGGCGACTGGCCAATGACATTCAAATAAAGACAGATTTCTTCGCTTTATTGCCGACAATCACGCAATATAACGGACTCGTACTTGTGTTTAGAAATCCAAGGTTCGTCGACGACGTCTCTCGTGTACGTTCCCATTTGCAACTTCCAGACCAAGGCACCATACTGTGGGCTTGAGGGTCTTCTCTGATCCAATCAGTTAACAGGAAGGTCTGTTAACTGATTGGCTTGATTGGGTTGAGTTTGGGTCTCGGAGAAATTCACTGACATAAATTCATGCTGCGACCTCACGGCATGTGCATTCTCACACCAGAGCTTCACATGCCGGATTTGATTGGCCAAAACCATATTGCACGATCGTGCCAAAATTCACATCGAGTTGCAAAACAGGCAAGATGAAGTTTTGCTCATAGTTCCAACGTCTTTACGAGGCTTTCTAGTATCTAAAATGACGCTCTTCTTCAACCTTGCTGTCTTGACACCCACGTCCATCACTCTAACAGCTCGCCGCCATGGACGAACCATTTCACTCACTTTCAAAAACGCTCTCCATGGCTTTGGATGCCTCAGCGATCGCCGTGTTTGGCTGCGCGCCACTTTTGTCGCGCATATGTGCCTTCCAACGCGGTCGATCGGGGGCCGTGATCGCCGTTCAACAATGCCCCATCATCCACGCCATTTACGGACGACTGATTCAATGTTCAAACGTCTCGTCGAGCCAAGACGAACGACCTGCTTCGGTCAACTTGAGCGTCAATGTCCACATGGACAACCTCGAAGCAGTCATGGAGACGCGTCGCACGCTCGTGGACGCAGTGTTGAACCACCCAGTCAACGCTGACGTTTTATTCCATCTCGCGACCAACTGCACGCAGACAAGGGACGTTGTCGTCGAATTCGCCGCGTTTTTTGGGCGCCTCGATCTCCTCAAGCGCTTGTGTACGACCATGAAGCGACAGCTATCCACGGATCCGAGACGGGACCCCCAATTCGATGCGTTTGACCGGATTTTGATCCCATCGAATGCACACTTGTTGCGTCAATTGGCAGCCTTCCACGGCTATTTGGACGTGCTCGTGTTTCTCAACACGACCAGCTACAGCAGCCTCACAAGTCGCGGTGGCACCAAGCTTTCGTACTCGGACATTGAAGTGGCCGCCGAGCGACACCACGTTGCCGTCCTCGAATACCTCGTGGACGGGGCCAAGCAAGTGTGTGGTCGCAAGCCGTTGTTTCGACGCAAAAAATTCTTTGACGCCAACTATTTTGGGTTCCGTCATCCGTTGGAGGCAACGAAAACGAGCATGGCCACAAAAGGCATCCGTCGCATCCATGCGGCCGACGCTGCGACAGACGATGGACACGTGGAAGTTGCCGCCTGCTTGATCCGACATGGCGCGCCCCACGCCAACGAAGACGTGTGTCGTAACAGCGATGCCAGTGCGAGTTGTTTGGAGCGCGACGGACCACTCGATGCGACACTGCCTTGTTTTTGTTGATCGAACAAGTACGAGAAATAATTCACGGCCATCCAGCGGAGGCAGGTGGCGCGTGATTGTAGGGTGGTTCAACTCATAATTTTTGTCAGCAAGATTCACTTTAGTTTGATTGTGGTCTTCAACAATCAAACAATGTCCAAGTGGCGGTTCTCTTTTGTCTCGAATCTTGTAAGGCCAATTGATTTGGACAAGCGACTGTTCGTTCGCTCGTACCCTTCGCCATCAAGTGTCGTCCCAGTTTCCATGATGACTCTTGGACTATATTTCAGTTGACAGCCAGTAGTCATGGGCATATGCATGCATCGCTGGCAAAAATGACAGGTCTGGGAGCATTCCCCCTTGTCTCTACATAAGGCGTAAGTTCCTTTGGCTCTATCTAACTCGATATTTTGATATGCACATCAAATGTGCATATGACATCGTATCCAATCAATCGCTTTCGCGGTGGGTACATTTCACCAAGGTTGGACAAAATCGTGTCTGTCTGCGCATTCAAATTTTTCACCGCGGGGAGTGTCTAATTCTTAGTTAATTGATTCATAAATCTTTCTCTTACCAAATATGGACCGCAGTATCTCATGGCGACAGTGTTCATGTACTATCATGTTCACGTCGTTGGAATTTGATGCCACGTGTCACGACTAGCCACAGCCTTGTGGCGGGATGTACATCCATCGTTAATATGTGCCGTATTGAATTCTTCAATTGGCTTGTTGAAATACACATCTGTCCAAACGTACGAACCATGGCTACCACCTCCCCCACGAATACTTGATAGCCGTTTGGCTGACGCAAATCCATCGACTGTCTAGGGCGATTATTGGTGGGAGTTAAGGGAAGAAAACCATTCCACTATAATAGGCCCCCTCGCTTTGGGTCCATCGCCCTCACACGACGGGCAAACGGTTTTTTTACCATATTGGCCCGTCAATTTCATGAATGCCTGTCTTGCCGTGATAAATCATGTGCGGGAGGGCTGCAAAATATCGTAGTGCTTTCATAAATGGACCGTACAAATTGCTGTCTCGAACAGACACCCCGCTTCCCCCCAGAAAAACTTCACCAATCGTTTGATAAGCCACACCCATGCCTTTCAATCTTGACCCAATCTCGAGAATTTGGCTTGAAAAAGCGTGTTCACTTGGATTCAGTAGATCGTCGGTTCAAAATCCCCTCGACAATAGGGCATCGTACTTCTGGTGCAAGCCACAATGTCCAACAAGGCACTGCTCGTTGCCGTCAACTCCATGTAGTTTGACAGGCGTGGATGATGTCATTTCGTCACAACACACAATATTGTTTTGACTCTACGTACTATTGTTTCATCATCTGAATTGCATACATGGTGGCAAAATGTTTCCTCTAGGTGTACTATAAAATGCAGACCACAGAATTGAGAAGGGGAATGGCTGGAGCGGCACGATTAGCATCGATGCGAAGCCTCTTTCTTGCAATTCGGATGGCAACACATCATTCCGAGTAAATCTCGACACAACTCAAGGCGTAGCACGAAATCAGATTGTGTAGGCTCAATCTAAACGATTCCATTGACCTCTTTTGATTCGCGCTATAGCGCGTTGTTCTTTCACTTGCAGGAAGACTGAATTCATGCTCAAGTGTTCTTTCATCATCCGAGCGAGCTGTCGCTCGCATCGAAATCGAACTCGTAGTCATTGACAACATCATCAAACACATTCAAGTCGCATTCCGCATCGTCACGAGAACCGTTCGATTGAATCTCCAACTCGATTCCATCACACATATCACTCACATTCTCAATTGAACTTTCGCTGTGCATTGCGAATCCAAGCCGTCGGTCACTCCCGAGAGGAGTCGACTTGGGTAGTGGATTGCCATATACATCTTTCGGCTGGAACCTCTTGGTTCCTTGCCTCAACAGAGACCCCGATCTGGAGGTCATTGCACGTCCTCTGAGGCGATGGGTTGAGTAGAGTGCCGCTCCTCTCACACGGGAGGCGGCAGTATCGTCAAATTGTGACTTCTCAGCCCAGTTCTATCATGCCCGATGGCAGTGAGCAGCTTTGAAACAGTAAACACGTCTTTGATGAGAAACTAAAGACCTGGTGAAATTTCCTCGTTGCATAATTAAATAATATTGTGTTCCCATACAAATGCTAAGTGTATGATTCTATTTAATTCGTTATGTTAATACGGTATTTTATCCGGAAATATTTCATAATAACTCCCCATTGTGGTAAAATATATCACTGAAAAATCCCTGATAAATTATTTTGAGCTTTACGATAGGTCGATATCTATTTTGCCCATATTGACCAGCATTCACTGGTGTGAAACTCGAACGGTGCCGTTCGCACGACAACGATCCGATCCGTACATGTTGAAGACGCAGCACTCAGCCACTTACTCCCTCCGTTCCATAAAGATGTCCCGAATCAGAAAAATGGCGTGTGCCTCCTCGAATAAAATCACACGTCACCCTAAAATTTTATATGCGATATTATTTTTCCCCAGGTGTATCGTTACAACGGGCCAATCACATCACGAGAAATATATGTCGCAGAACCAATCAAATTGCAGAATCGACAAAATTCAACACCACCACTCAACTCAGGAGGGGGTTTACCCCGAGAACCCTCCTACCGAGCGCAACAACTTCAACGCAATGGTATGTCTCTTACTCCTCTTCATCCATACTAATTGGTTCAATCGAAAAGCTCATCCAAGGCGGCAAGCACGTCATCGTTCAACGCGCGACAGGAGTTTGCGAATGGTTGATTCGGTGCAGCTGTATTTTGCAGCCAATTCACTTCCTAGTCCATTGGGTAGACGTGCAAGGAAGTTGCCGCTGCTCTTGAGAAAGACCTCCCTTAGGATGGCTTCCCTCGCTTGGTTCGTGAGGTCGGGCTTCCCCATCTCCAAAACGAGAATGTTTGTCATTGGAGAATGTGGGAAAATGTATGCAAAATGTAGGCATTGAAATTGACTTGATTCTTGTCAAAACTTCCCACTCAATTGGCGCGCTCTATCGAATGAGCCAATCAGCGTCAATTAGAGCGCGATCGAACGGCTGACAATTGCATTTGAATGTAACTCCAAAATATTATACCTCGACATGTCAACCCTCCCCCAAAGTCGGGATATCTTTGTGGAACGGAGGGAGTATCCTCCATTAGCCAATGCATATGTTTTTTATCGACACTCAAATTAACTCCAGCATGGTGTGCTCTCCAGCAGCCATAGCAGTCGCACGCGCCTTCGAGATGGCTTCCTTGTTCTGCCCATTCATTTTGCGGAGTAACAAATGCACCACGTCTCGACGGCCCCCCAGGACAGCTTCAGACAATGCTTTGATTTCCACGGCACGCAAGACGTCTCCTGTGACAGCTCTCACACGTTGCATATGTGCTGCCAATTCTTGTCAGCGTTGCAGTCGATGCAATTTCAACCAAAAGCTTGGGGTGGTCGCAAGTAGAAAGAGCACAGCTCGACTGCGTCCCTTCCCAAGGCACTTGGTTTAAATTGAAACCCTCTCGACATCGTTGCCATGGATCAGTGTCAGCCACACGGGGTAGAATGTCTTGAACTGATCAAATCTCTTGTCGTGTTGCGACAGCTGGGTCAGGATGCGACCAAGGAGAGCCACGCGCCCACCACAATATGCCACGAATCTTTGCCACACACACGAGCCCATTTGGATGTCGTTCAAAAGCCAACTGGTTTTTTGTCATCCAGTTCCATTGCTGGCAAAACTCCGAGAGCAGAACATGATCTAGTGCACTCGGTGGCCAGGTGATATTACATGCATCAAAACACTGCGCAGCGGAATCCACGATGGAATATGCTGTTCTGAACAATATCTTGTGTGAGCTAGGCGCCCAACGTGTCAACTAGACACGGTATGGGAGATAAATTGCGGACTTCTATTGCTTGATAAAGTTGTTGTTCCAGTACATTGGTGCGTTTGGGGCCGTCTTCTTGGAGACTTGCATTTGTGCCAAAGACGTGCTGCAGTTTGCACGACGTCCATCGTGCCGCCTTTGAATCCAAGGGTAATATTTCCAACGTTGGGTCAATATATAGTGGCATCACGCTGGCGTCGGTATCGTGATAGAGGTAGGCGTGCATAATGTCCCGCTGCGTCACGCTCGGGACTAACAAGTCAACTACTTCCTTGCAACCCAAGTTGGTGGCCATGTTTAAACTCACATATCATTCTCGCGCGCTCGACTTCGGGTGCTCTGGGGATCCAAACGTCCAGCAAGGCTTGAAATATAGTCAAATGGTCACACGAAGAGCGGAGAACGCAGTCGTCAAAATATGGGATCCACTTGGGAGTCTGGACCTCCAACAACCATTTCACACCTTCCAAGTGTCCATTTTGAATAGCCACTTCGACGACCTTGGTGTCGACCTCAAAACCAATTTCCAGCGACTTCATGTGCAGATTGCGAACAAGGGGCACATGTCCGGTTGCAGCAGCATAGACCATCACATTGCGCAACAATCGAGGCTGTTGGAGAAGTTTGGGCGGTACTCGAACGACGCAAGAATGTCTAGTCGATCTTTGAACACTGCCCACACAAAGATGACCTCAAACATGTGCTTGGTAGAAACGATCAAGCGCGGCAGTCGTGCCTTGGAATGGATGTTTAGACATGGCGACAACACGTAGTCGATGGCATTTGCAATGGACATTTGGAATGTCGGGTAACGCGTAAGCAATAGGAACGGAAGCATGTCTACACATAAACCATCTTGGTACGTGGAGATACCATAGTATATGCTAAGACATTCGTGTTAAAAGAGCAGCAGCGGTGGTCTGTTGTGCCATGTCTTTTTTTAATTGTGCTGAGCAAATTGATGTTATTTACACGAGTTACCTCGAAGTACTTCGATGATTATTGCCTTAGTGAAGGTTGTCATCGGTGAGAAAGTTTGTGGGTGCAGAAGCCCGGAACAAATCGCAATTTGTGGAAATAAATGATTTACCGGTACATTTAATTGTCAATCAAAAGCCTCCGTTTCGCTCACCAAGATGTGTCCGTCTGCACGACATATTCGCCAAACTATGTGGCTCAACAAATGTGCATTGCATCCTGCTATGATTTGCACATAGCATATGCGACCCCACTCCTTCGTTTGTGGCTCACATCTGAGCACTTGCTTCCATGTGTATGTGCGTACGAAGTCGGTACATCAACGCCACGTTCCTCCTCCTCAAGCTGAGGACCACGATGCGGTGCGAAAATGATGTCGTCCCTCAAATACACATGCTGGTTGAGCGAAACATATCCGAACGTACCTTGCCGGCATGGTTGAGGACCCATGATATTACCCGTGACCGAATGCTATTCAACTCCAAAGTTGCACGTGAATGAGTTGTCCCATCTAGTGGCGTTTTAAGTCAATGTCGCCCATTTCGATCGAACATTCGTCTTGACAACCAACGCAATTAAAAGCAAGTGCCGACAATTCGAGGCATATAACCACCGATTTTTGGCAGCGCAATGTGATTTGTGCAATCTGGCTCCATTGGTTCCTATAAATACTTTTTGACTGCTTCAGTTACGCACTGCGAAACAGATTCGTCGCCCCCTGGCCCAAGAAGTACCATGGCGACAGCGCTGACCACCCCCGACTTGCTTGGAATCATATGTCAGTACCAGCATGGCGTGCCAGAAGACATGCTTCCATTTTCTGCCCTGGCATCAACTTACGACTTCCCGCGCGGCGCCAAGGTCGTCGATGCGCTGTTCTTACCATGGCTTCGAATTTACGGCTTCAGTCGACTCCCTCGCTTGGTTGACGCTGTATTGGGTATGCAGGACTGTGTCCTACAATACGCGGCGTATTTCGACCACATCGATATTCTCCAAGTGTTCCAAACCGCAGCATTCCTACCCGGAAATTTGACAACATTGGCTGCTGGAGAAGGCCATGTTGACGTATTAAAGTACCTCGACAAAATTGGCTACATTCGAACCAATGAATTATCTCCCCACCACAACGCTCAGCGATTGAGCACCGCAGCCATGGCAGCAGCCAAGCATGGTCATCTCGTCGTCCTGCAATATCTGCACATGATGTATCCAATGGAAATCTGGATGGACAACGGCGGACCAGCATTTAGTGCCGTGGCCCATCTTGAGGTGCTGCAATGGCTGATGGATATTTGGGGTCCAACATTGACCGCCACCGAGCACGATGCCAACCTGGAAGGTTTGTTGCTCGCCGCCGTCAACCAAGAACGCCTCGCCACGACGACCTGGTTGGCTGAAAAAATGCAGCACAGCCGCCAATTTTCTGCCATTTTGCGCGTGTTTGCGAGTTCTACCCCGTCGGTGCCACAAACACACCTCTTGGTGTACTTGGAAGAGATTTTGGATGTGCCCATGAATGTGCTGGCCATTGTCATCGAGTCGAATCGCGTGGATAAAGCAGCGTTGCTGTTTGAAAAATTCAAGCATATGAACCGGCCTGAGGTAGTCCGAGAAGGTCTCGCATTGGCAATTGCATTTTTACATGTCCAATTCATGCGGTGGTTCATCGACAAGATGGATCAAAGGGACGTTCAAGTGATATTGACCGACCACGCCATCTCGTTTCGCTATGGTGTGGAGTTTGAAGCATCTTTTCTCGAGATTATTCAGTTGTACGAGGCAAAAGGCGCACCTCTCGACGATGCCATTGCCCACTTGGAAGAAATCTTTGGCTGGAACTCTGACTGCAGGGTATGTCATGACAAAATTCTCGTCGCATGGCTCAGCGATGGAGACGCCGCACTATCGGGAATACCTTCTACTGACCTCGTCCGACTGAATTTACTCAAATGGCTCGTGACGCATCAAGGAGGGCGAGCGATTATTCTTGGACGCTTGCTGCCAAAATTCGCTGGCCTGGCCAACAAATCAAGCAAGACTTGTCAACGACTCTATGCATCGTGGCGCTCGCTGATGACATCCACCAGTACCATTGCAAACAACAACATCACGATCCACTCAGTCGAAGAAAGCATGCTGTATCAAGCCACTGCGGCAGGTCAGGAGAAGGTTGTTTCGTGGTTGTTGCAAGACGTCATTTGTGGGAAGAACAAGACCACCATTGAAAGAGCATTAGAAGCTGCCACGTCATCTCGTCAACATCGACTAGCAAGTATGCTTCGACGCGCATTGATTCGATGCGACGCCGAATAATTTTTTTTATGTACTGTAGTTGCAGTGTTCAGGCAAGTCATCGATTGTGCAACGACGTACAGAAAAATAATCTTTCAGTGCTCGTTCTTTCTTGTATTAGTCATATTGTGCTTTCAGGCAAAATTTATCATACAAAGCGCGAAAATTTCTAACCGGAACAAAGGCCGTTATTAGCCAATCAGCGAAGAGTAAATCCCAGCGCTGTACATCAACATTCAAATGTTCGCTTTTCTGTCGGGGTCGGAATGAAGCCACTTTACTTTACTGAAATACTGGTCCTGTCCAACACTTTGCCCGACATTTTGCTCGTGCCCATGACAAGTTCAAATCCCGTGTTCAACTTTCAGCGTCTTTTCATCGCAATCATGACATTCATCAATACAATGTCGTGGCCTCGAGAGCTCGCGTGAGGGATGAGTCGCTTTCCAGTCGATGCATTCGGCGCTTGACCCACGCAGCCACCCTTTTTCGACCGGCCAAAGTAGCTGCGTTCATGTCAGCGAGAGTTTCTCTTCTTGATGCTTGAATTTGGACATCATATTCTTCAAATGGCCCATCGTTCCTCCAAATCACCCAAACAATGTCATCGATGTCGCCGGTGGCCTTCATATTACCCACGAGCCACCACGCTGCGACCTTGTCAGCACAAGTGTTAAAGCCTGTTGCAGCGCCTTGCGCCGCAACGGCGTGCGATCGGGGTTTCGCATCCGAACGAGCCATCGCAGCGTCTCCAATTGTCCGGTAGTGGCTGCTGCGTTGCCCGTCAAAACGTATATTCGGTCGATATTGGCAATGAAAAAAATTCAAGCGCGCCAACGTGGTTGCCTGCTGCCGCGGCGTTGACAACCAACGGAATTTGCGTTGAAATGTAAGAATCGGCAAAACCCCGTTCGTGGAGGTAGGTCATTGTTGCGATTTGTCCGCCTAAGGCGGCCTCGGCCATTGGATAAAACGAAAACCCTCGGAGGGAGACATTGGACTTGGAATATTGGTGTTCCAAAAAGGCAAGGACATCCACTCGGCCAAAATAAGAGGGATTTTCCTTGCCACACAGAAAATGCAGACAATCACACAAAGAATGCAAAAGTCTATGGAACCAAGCACACAATGCAATAAAAACCATATTTGTTTAAACAACGATAAACATTATCGTTGCGAGCGACGACAGAGCAGTGCGCCAACCGGAGCGCAGCAAAGGTCGGGTGTATAATTTTGTGCAGCCGCTGCCTTGGCGAGGAGTGATCCCCAGTCTTTCCATGAAAAAGGGGGTTGATTACTTTTATCTCATCGGGAAAGCGGCAGGTGGGCACTTGCGCCGTGCCGCTCCTCTTTAAACAGTTTAACCGGGTGTATAATTTTGTGCAGCCGCTGCCTTGCCGAGGAATGAGCTCCAGTCTTTCCATGAAAAAGGGAGTAGATTATTTTTATCTCGTCGGGAATGCGGCAGGTGGGCGCTTGCGCAGTGACGAGGTTTGTTTAACCAGTTTAACCTGTTTAACCTGTTTTAGGCTTGAGTGTTGTTGTGTGAATCAAGTGTGTCAAAAAATGGTTCTCGCCAAAATATGCCCCAAACTCGACAACACGTGCCAACACACGCGCTTGCAACAGTGCAGTCGAAAGGCTTTCGACCACGACTGGGATACGCGTCGTGTCAAGGGTCTCGAACCACGCCAACATGTTGAGTTCGTCCGTGCGTCGCTCAACGGGCATGTGGGCTTGAGGAACGACAACGTTTAAGTAACCATCGTGGTCCAAAAAGGGCTCAGTTTGAGGAGGGGGGCGTGGCTTGATATATGCCAACTTGGAACGTCCATAGAAACGGAAGCCAGTGTTCGGATGTGACCCCACAAACGAAGGAGGGTGGTTAGATATGTCCAAAGGTGAAATGAAAATCTGTTTTACCACATTGATCGTCGAGTTTGTAGGACATGCGCACGACACCTTGGTGAATGATGGTGGAAAATGCCAATACTGGCGCACATTCTCGTGGACCAGAAACACGGATTGCCACCACAAGTGTTTGGGCATTGAAATAAGAGAGTTAAGTCAATGGTGTTATCTACTAACGCACTTTGACTGAAAGGTCGCAACATTTTGTGGAGAGTGTTGTGCAAAAGGTTGATCCATGGAAAGGCGATGTTGTAGTTGTCAGACGTCTCTTCACACATCAACATGACTCACCACCATCATATGTTCGCTTCGTCACACTGGTATGCGTGAATTAAAACGTCCCCAATATCAAGGAAATTATGGGAAAAGGTTGATCAGGGCAAGCGTGAACGCGTGGTTGAACGGGCGTGACGGACACATTACCGAAGACCCAGGCTGAAAACAGTCAATATTACTCCCGGAGTACTACTTCGTATAGTTGTAGGCTCTTCCGAGTTTACATGCAATTTCCTGAGCCGTCAAGGCTGGGTGAAGCATGAACATGTGACGACACACTGGCCAATCGTAGCCTGACAAGTCAACAACGAACTCACGGTACCTATTCGAACCTGTGTCTGGAAGATTGGGATTTCACATCACACAAGATGCAAGCGTGTTCACGATCCACAACAAATGTTTTGCGGTACGAATTTGGAGCACAGAAAAAATATAACCCATTCCACAAGTCAAAATCATTTTTTTCTTCTTGACGGAGTTACTACAACCCGAGGGTACTAGAAGTTAGTTCGTTTCGCATGATCATTTCAATTCATTCCATAATATGTGGATTTGGATTGACGAAAACTTTGAGTTAATGTACTTATTACGAAGTTCATCGTGAATTACTCGGCACAAATCATAATTTATCACAAACACAACCAATTTCTCCATGACGACCTTCACTCACGAGACCATTTTCGAGGTTGGCGATTTCATCAGCGCATTTCACAACAAGACATGGCACAACAGACCGCCGGTGCTGCCCTTTTGGCACCGAATGTCTTGGCATTTATCTCCACGTACCAAGATGGGATATGCGAAGACATGCTTCCGTTTCGATTGCTTCCGCGTAATCTGTCATTCCAAATGTCCACCGCGAAAACAGTCGACATCGTCTTGACACCATGGCTGAGCATCCATTCCAAGGAACGATTACCGCGTTTGATCAACTCTGTCAAGCACATGTTTCACATTGTCTTTGTGTGGGCATTGTTCAAGGATCGAGTCGACATTCTCGCGTCGTTCGAGTACTTGCCCAAACTCCTCCAATGGCCTGGATTGTTGCGCAATGTGATGGTCTATGCTGCCGCAACGGGACACGTCCCCCTTGCTCGCCAACTGCACGAGAAAACTCTTGCAATTTCCTTTGAGGTAGACTACATTGCCGTGCGGGTGGCCATCGAAAACGGACATTTGGATGGTTTGAAATGGTTGTTGGCAGTTCAGACTCCCAAGTGGAACACGAGTTTTGACGACTGCGTTCTCTGCTACGCGTGTGGCAATTTGACCATATTTCAGGCCTTGCTTGACGATTGGATCCCCAGAGCACCCGAAGCCGAGCGAGCGAGAATGATGTTGTCCAGTTTGTATAATGCCGCCAGAGTGGGTTGCAAGGAAGTAGTCGAATTGTTAGTCCCGAGCGTGACGCAGCGGGACATTATGAACGCCTACCTCTACCATGATACCTACGCCAGCGTGATGCCACCATATATTGACCCAACGTTGGAGATATTACCCTTGGATTCAATGGCAGCACGATGGACCTCTTGCAAACTGCAGCATGTCATTGGTACATT
Source organism: Aphanomyces stellatus (assembly GCA_009835185.1). Taxonomy (NCBI): domain Eukaryota; phylum Oomycota; class Saprolegniomycetes; order Saprolegniales; family Verrucalvaceae; genus Aphanomyces; species Aphanomyces stellatus. The sequence continues at coordinate 16,940 of VJMH01000317.1, forward strand.
TCGAACTCATCAAGATGACATCCCCGTTCCAACCATAGCACTGACGTACCTACTTCGCGGAGCTATCATGTATGGCAATGTATCGCCCATTCCGTGGCTAGTTGACACGTTGGGTGCCAAGATCACGCAAGATGTCGTTCAGGTCTGCGCATTCCATCGTCGACTCCGTTGCGCACCAATGCTGGATTGTTTTGAAGCCTGTAACATTACGTGGCCACCTAGCGCACTGGACCGTATTCTGTTCTCAGAGTTTAGCCAGCGATGGAACAAGACAAAATTACCGCGGTGGCTATCCGAGCAAGTTCAAACGAGCACAAGTGTCCTCCAAAGACTCGTGATGTATCGTGGAGGGCGCGTGGCTGTCCTTGGTCGCATCCTGACCCAGCTGTCGCAACGCGACAAGAGATTTGATCAGTTCAAGACATTCTACCCCGTATGGCTGGCATTGGTCCAAGGCAACAATGCCGAGAGGCTTTTGCTTCAAACCCAGTGCCTTGGGGAGAGATGCAGTCGAGCAGTGCTGTTTCTGCTCGCGACCACCCCCAAGATTTTAGTCGAATTTGTGTCGACTGCGGCACTTACAGCAATCGGAAGCACATATGCGAGGACTGCAAGAGCTGTCACAGGGGACGTCTTGCGTGCCGTGGAAATCGAAGCATTGTCTGAAGCTGTACTCGCTGGCCGTCGTGACGTGGTGCATTTGTTGCTCCGCCAAATGAATGGACAAAACAAGGAAGCCATCTCGAAGGCGCGTGCGACCGCAATAGCTGCCGGGAAGCACACCATGCTAGAGATAATATGATGTGGACAGTATATTTCCCTGGGATCACGCGATGACCGCTTTCTCGTACGTGCCCGTCTTGGCCATCGAACAATCGGACTCAATGTGTTGGTCAAAGTGCGACATTGGCTGACAGCTGTTGATTCGCACTTAAGGTACACTAGAAATACTCAGCGTTCGGACGTTGGACTCGGAACACTTGATGACCAGTGCCACGAATGTACAAGATGTGCACTATACTTTATACGTGATTGTCTTCGTACATTGTTCCATGCGGCAAAATACCTCGTTTGTATTATCTGTCCTCTCGAAATCAGTCCAATTGACTTTGAATGCGCTTTGCAATCGTGGTTGGCCCACATGACGTGGCAGTCTCCAGTGCATGCGCGAGAGCTGGCTTGTATTCTGCGCCTTTCATTCGGCGCATGAGCCATGCCGCCATTTTCTTTCGCCTCGCGATCGTCGCTTGGTGCAGCATTTCGGCGTGGATTTCTCGCATTTTGGCGAGACTTTCGACAGAGCCGCCTTCAGAGCTGATACTTTGTTGTTTTTCTGCCATGAACAACCACACGGCATACATATTGCGAAATGTCGCATTAGGTTTGCATGCCTGCACCACACGTTGCAAGAGGCATTCACCCATGACAGCCACAGGGCCTCCCGGACATTGAACTCGGATGAACTCAGCCAGCCACTCAGTCGCACACGGCGAACCTTCAGTGCCCACATGCATCTTTGATGTCGAGCCATTTGGTAGCCACTTGCGGACCAATTCGGGAATGCCAACAGCGAGCAACGATAAAAAGCTCGAAATCGTGGTACGCAACGCAGGATCCGTCACAAAGAGTTGACTATCGTCGATTCTGACGCCGTGGCATTTCATATGGTTGATCAATTCACTCGAGAGCATGGAACCAATTGCAACTTCCGGCCACGGTTGTGCAGGTACCAAGGTCGACAACACACCATCCATCGTGTCGAATCGTTTCGACTGAACCAACCACTGCAACACATTGCACCGATATTGTGTGTTGGCCTCGAGAAAGCGGGCGACTTTTGTGGGACGCAACAACGTTGTCTTTTTCAAACAAAACAAACAGTCCCATTCGAGTTGGAGCACTTCAACGATACAATGGTGGACCACCGCCGTGAGGACTGACGCTGACCATCCATTTGCATGCTTGTCTCTCAGCGTGTCCAGTACGACGTGGGGTTGTTCAAATCCACATGCCAGAGATAAATTCAAAAGTCGCGCGAGTGTTTCTCCTTGCGCGTTCATTTGCGTCACCCAGTCAATCATTTCCGTCGCCTTGGTCCCTCGGGCCAGCATACCGTGATAGAGCACGGTGTCGACCGTCCGAATTTTTGCCTCGTGGAGCATCGATTTGGTCGCAACTTGAACCATGAGGTTGACGACTTTGGGGCTGAAACGACGGACGGCGTCGAGTAAAAGTGGCTGTGGAATCGACGGCATGCAATCCAGGACGTTCTGGTCTCCATTCTTTAAACACGCCAAGTGCACGCGGTGCATTTCATTTCCATCGACCAATGGCCGCCAAGTTGCGTAGAGCACTGTCAGGACTGCGCCGTGGGTTGATACACTGGTGTAGGTCAACCGAACGAGCAAATCACCCAGAAGCGCCGCGCGATCAAAGTGCTTGGCCGCGAGGTCGACGACCCAATTGGCCACTCGGGCTTGCTCCGTTTCAGATCGTCCATAAAGTGCCAGCCATTCGCATGCCTTGGGTGTTGCAGGGCCTTCGAGCAAGAGCCAAGCGACTGTCTCGAGGGGAATTTGGTTGCGTGTGAGGAGGAGCTGCCGGACAAATTCTGTGGAGCAGTCGCGCGCCGGGTCGCCCGCCCCGCAACCCTTGAGGAAAAGTGCCAGTGGGATGTTTTTGTTGTGAATTTGTTGGTCCAGCAGGTCTGGATGGGCTTTCAGCACGTCTTGGACGTCCGAGGTCAACATCGCCCGTGTCACGAGGAGCCATCGGCACAGTGTGGCGCGGGGGTCGTGGAAGCCTGTCCATGCAAACACGAGGCATTGCATCTCGGCCACTCGTCGCTCCGGACTGCCGCGAGTCTGCAAACATGGAAACAGCCGAAAGACAACTTGGAGATGCGGGACGGGGTCGGCGGGAAAGGCTGCCAGGACGGCTGCGACGACTGCCACAATATCCAAGGCAGCCAAGAGACTGTAGGGGCCTCTGTGGTTTAGCACCGCGCGCACAGCCCCCTTCATGTCATCGGTCGCGGCCATTTCACCGACAAGCCATTGTGCGAGGACCACGTGGCCTCGCTGCAACGTCATGTCCAAGGCTGTCTGGAGTGCCGCACGTCGCGCGGGCGGATCGAACGACAACGGCCACATTTGCACAAGCACTTGGAGGGACTCCACGTAGCCTTTGGTCGCTGCAACCGCGACCGCGTCGCGCGACAACCAATCATCCTCTTGGCCGTGTCCGAGAAGCTGCAGCACGTCGACATAATTGCAGGCTGCCGCGGCCATGGCTGCGGTTTTCACTCGCCAGCGGTAATCATGCTGGGCTAAGTACGTGAGTGTCGCGATTTGGTTCCCCATGGCGGCTTCAATTATGAGAAACGTCGAGCACGAGTCGAGGGACTGGTGTGTTTGCAGGAGGTCGAGGACATCCATGCGACCAACAAAGGCGGCAACCTCGGCCACGAGCTGTACGATGCGAGGCATGCATTGAATCAAGCGAAGAACTCGCGCGGGCGGATGGCTCTTGAACCAGGCTGAGAGGACGCGATGGGTGTGCCACCGTTCCGGGGCCCGGTCCATCTCGGTCGCGATGCGGCTGTAGTGGCCCAAGGATGTCCACACAGAGGTCAGCTTTAGAAAGCGACGCATGTCTTCGCAAACACCTGGCTGGTACGCACAGACATGGTGGAGGGTATCTTCAGTGGTGAGCACAAGAAGTGCGGACGATGTCATGTGCAATGATGAGGTGGTGGCGAAACGGATTTTCTTGACTTTGTGGGGGCGCACTTAATTTGCAGGCTTTTGTGAGTGATGGTATTTTCGAAGCAAGACTTTACGCCATAAATTTGCAGTTGGAATTAGGCCCTGGTCAGTTTTTCACCGCTTCTCGTTGAGTTGGCAAGATAAGCACACTGCAAGAGAAATTCAACATGAATACAACCTCCGCAGCATTGCACAAACTTGTCCAGCCACGCGAAAATGCTCGCCAACCTGTCTTCGAATCTTCATCCAAATTTGACGCGGATCCATCGATGGCTAGTTGAACGTGCGACTTCAGGACTAGTTGGAAATTCCAAGAACCAGAACTACGAAAAGGTCCAAGTTGGAGTAGTGCGCGAGGCAGATTTCGCCGGGTTGAAGTCGTCGATGTTCATGCCTCAACATTTGAAATGGCGAACCACCGATTTGTTGAATGATCCATTTGCGAGAATGGAAAGTAGTGACCAAAATGAACAACAAATTGAAAACGTGGTCCTTGCGGTCGCCCAGTTGTTTCATTTGAACCAACCAACGCAGCACATTGCAACGGCTTGGGTGCTTGGCCACAAGAAAACAAGCAAGGTTGTGTTGGGTGGTTGTCGCAATGACAGCAAGGAGCAACGAACGGGGGACAATTTCAGTGCATACTTTCTTTTTAGTACAATACTTTCGTCCCCAAGGATACTTTCATTCAAGATCAATTACTCACGTCACGTCGAATGCAGCAATCGGCGAATGTTGTTTGCAATTTTGAAGTGGCCACCTGCTGTGGCAGCATCCACTGCTCGCACTATCGCAGGTTCCAATACCACTCCTTTCATCCGACGCACGAGCCACTCAGTCACTTTCCGTCGCCCGGCGATTGTCGCTTGGTACAACATTTCCCCGAGCATAGTTTGGACAGTCGTGTCCACTTTGAGTCTTTCTTTCTCGTCACAGAGCTGCGCCTCTGCCATCATTGTCCACGTGGCATACATTTTACGAAACGTCGCTGTCGGTTTACACGATCGTGGCCCCAGCTGTAGGAGGCAGTGGCCCATGAGAGCCACTCGCCCACCTGTTTGATCTTGCACAAATTTATCCAGCCAATCGGCCATGAGGTTGCTTGTCAAATCGTGAGGGATGTCATCGATCGGCGAGGCGCCGTGGATGTCCAAGTACCACTTGTGAGCCAGTTTGGGAATGCCAACGGCTAGCAACTTGAGAAAACGCATTGTGATCACCGACGAATCATTAACCATGCTGTCTTTGTTCATGTTCACGCCGTGACTTTTCATATGGCGCGTCAAAGCGCTGTCATGTGGCAACGTGATCACGTCAGCCAAGAGAAGCGGACATGCTTGACCGGGCACCAACGTCGACAACATCGCATAGTGTGAGTCGATGACTTTCGTCTGGGAGAGCCATCGCAAGACGTTGCATCGATTTCGCGTGTTGTTGTTCAGAAAACGAACAAGGCTGGACGGGGTCAACGCCGCACCTTTTAAACCATACCACTCGTCCCAAACAAGTTGCAACGCTTCGACGACGACATGATGCACCAGTGCTGTAAATGCTGGCACGGACCACGCAAAGGGCGCGGCCAAGTCGAGCACCAATTCAGGTCGCGCCCAAGTCCATGCCCCATCCAACACCCGCGAAAAATGGTCGGATGTCGTCGCATCGCGCCACAGGTGCGACACCCAGTCCACGACTTCTTTGACTCGGCGGCCACGGGTCAACAGGGCATGATGGAGCACGGTGTCGGCCATGCAAAGACGGTCATGTAGTGGCTTTGATTGGGTCGCTGCGTCGACAATGGTTTGGACAACCTCGAGGTCATAATATTGCGCAGCGCGCAGCACATACGGGTCGGGAATCGTCGGCATCGACGCCAAGAGGTCTTTGTTGCCATGTTGCAAACACACCACGTGCATGCGATGCACTTCGCGGTCGTCGTGGGCGGCCAACGCTCGCCAGGCTGCGTAGAGAGGAGGAATGACTCTGGCTCGGGTAGTCGACGACGTCAATTGAACGAGCAAGTCGCCCAAGAGTGTGCGGCGATCGTAATGCATGTCTGCGAGCTGCACGACCCAGTGGGCTACTCGTGCTTGTTCGGCTGCACAGCGTCCAAATTGCCCCACCCACTCGAGTACACACTCCTCCGTCGTCGTTGGACCACAAACAAGGAGCCACGCCATGACTGGACGCGGAATGTAGTCGGGGGAGACTACCAGTCGGCGAACAAACGCCTTTGGTACGACAACGTCTTCGTTGGCTCCTTGGCTTTTAAGGAGCAGTGCCGATTCGATTGCCACATTTTGAATCAGTCGGGCCCAGACTTGTGGGGTCTGACCCAGCACGGCGTGGACATCCAATGCAGTGATCCCCCACGTGAAGAGCAGCCAGCGAAAGAAGATGGCTCGGGATCTCGGGCATGTCAAGGCAAAGAGTAGGCATTCGTGCTCGGCCGCTCGCCGAGCCACCGTGCCTTTGTCTGCCAAACTTGGAACGTGGGCCAACATTGCGGTAATGTCGTCCATGGTGTCGACGGGAAACGTCGCCAGCGTGGCCGTGACGACGTTGGCAGCGTCCAGCGTGGCCACGAGATGATACGGGCCTTGGTGCGCCAACACAGCGTGCACAATACCCAGCGTGTCGTCTGCCATTTCCCCCACGAGCCACGCCGCCATATTCGTGTGATGACGTCCATGTCGCAAAACAGCATCCAAGGCCAGACGCAGCATCGCGCGCCGATCTGGCAACTCGTTCGTTGGGATTATCCACATCCGAACGAGCCATTGCAGCGCCGCCAAGTGTCCGTGGGCCGCGGCGGCGTCCACGGCCGCGCCGGTAAAACTGTTTTGACGGGTCACGTTCTCGTGGAGATATGCAAGAATGTCCACGTGGTTGCCTGCTGCCGCCGCGATCGTAGCAAGGACAGCCCGGACAGGGTAGTGTCGGTCGCACAAATACACCATCGTGGCGATTTGGCCACCCATGGCGGCTTCGACGCCAAGAAATCGAGAGCAATCTTGAAGGCGGGCATGTGCGTAGACAAAGTCGAGGATGTCCAAGCGACCACTCGACGCGGCAAATTCAGCCACGAGGGGCATGGCGTGAGGCAAACATTGCATCAACGCGGACACGCGAGTGGCCGCGTGGCACTCGAACCATGTCGAAAGGATGGCGTGGGCGCGGCGTCGCTCGCCCAACAAGTAGTGTTCCGTCGCGACACGTGTCCATATTCGTGTCCAAAAGCCACCGCTGGTCCACACAGATTCCAGTTGGAGAAGAGGGCGCATGTCTTCATATACCCCGCACTGGTACATGCAAACGAGGCGAACGACATCCTGAGTCGTGAGCACAAGGACGCTTGGAGCTGCCATTATCGTGAGCAGCTCGGCAAAGATCGATATTGTGGGGGCCGCACTTGAAAGGGTAATGCGATGGAGAGTTTATGTGAGTGTTGGTGGATGTAGTAAGTACTTAGTACAAAATAGAATCCAATGGAAGGCTCAGCTTGGCTGTCTGGGGCCCAATGACAATAACTTTCATCGAACCAATTTTGCACGTTTACGTGACGTGGAAGCCTGTGGGGCTGAACACAGTCCCCTCGAGCACTGAAACAACTCGTTCGAATGTGAAGTTCATCGGCCACTACAACCAATTTCGAGGCATGACGTGCATGGCTTCCGATGAGGAAGCTCTGCGTGGACCAAACGCGGTGCCTCTCGTGGACGACATGAACGCCACGAAAGCCATCAAATGAATTTCAACCTGGCTTGGACGTTATGGAAGCGGTTCCTGTCGCACTGCAAGTGTCAGTGATCATTTGTGGCGTGTTTCACTCAACGTCGACCAAACCCTGTCCGAATGGCAAGAGTAATATAGGACAATTGTATGTCGTGAGACTCCCAGGTCCTGAGTCGTTGCGTCGCTGGCTTGCGCGTCCAAGTGGTCGCGAGCACATCATCCTGAGTCGATAAATTGCTGGCGTGGATTTTTTTGCACATCGTATTCGGCTTTGAGTTTCGACAGGGCAAATTATGATACTCCGGAGTAGTGTGAATCCAGACACAGCTAAACTCGAGGTGCACCGGACACCAGCATTTTGGATATCTTTCAGTATTATGAATTATAGTTTGCAATTCCAGTACTCCAACTGAAAGCATTCATGATCATTATGAACTTTTCTGAATATACCAAACGTTGTGCCCATTCAGTACATGGTGGTTGCACTGTTGCAAGGCAAAGTAAGAGATTAGAGCTCTTTCGGTGGCACTTATAGGTCACAAAAACCTTCAAAATATTATATTGTCTAGAAAACCTCTCCAAGACCGTACTACTCTGGCCGGAAAAGTTTGGTAGGTTTCTCCAGGTCAATTATTTTGCAAAATGTATTTTATTACTGTACTTATGCAGGCTAATTGAGGATTGCGCGGGCAGTTTTGAACGTTTCACGGTCACACTTGATATTGAACGTTGCAAGATTCTTGATAGCTTGAGATGAGGAAGCTTGTAGTCGTTCCCTCCATGAAGCTCGATAGCTTTCAACATAACACTCTGAAGAGTAATAAACGTCTTCGCCAACGTATCTGTTGGCATTTCACAAAAAGCACTTTCTACAGCTATAATAAGCTCGTCAATTGAACGTGATGGCTTCTTCTGCTGGAGGTTTTGAATTGCATTGAAGAAGCCTAAGTCCAGGACATTAAAGTCCGGACTATTGGGAGGTTGGCATGCAACATTAATGCCCTCCAATCCATGCGCTCTCAAC